>JANHAO010019473.1:0-13212 GCA_026873985.1 Saraca asoca
GTTATTATGGATATTGTTACAATAAAAAATTTTAATATTATTTATTATATACATTTTTTATATTGCATACTATTTATTGTTTACATTTATTTTTTTTTATTTCATGTGCTATTTTTTTTATTTTCAATGGTTCCAACGGATATTCACCAATTGAATTTTTTTAAAATTATGAAAAAAAAAATAAAATAAAACAAAATTCCAACAGAATATTCCAACGGATTAATCCGTTGGAATAAACTTTCCAATGGATTATATCAGTCATGAATTCCGTTGGAATACTTACTCCAACGGACTTATCCCGTTGTAATTTCCATTGGAATTAGAACCTGTGATAAATCCCCAATTGGTATTCCAACGGTATTTGTCTGTTGGATTTTCTGTTGGAGTAAAAAATCTGTTGGAATAATTCGTTAAAATTGAAAATTCCAACGAAGGATTTTCCAACAGAAGTAATACGTAGGAATTTTCCCTATAATTCCAACGGATTTGTTCCGTTGGAATTTTGCAAAATTCTTGTAGTGATCACTAAATCTACCACATTAAGGGATTTTGAGAGTCACCTTATTTCAATATAAAAGATAAGAATATGGGAGAATAATATATATCAATTTTTTAATTCTATTTTTCATCTTATAGAGAAATTCTCTTCCTTCTAAGTATATAGAATAGGTTCTTAATAAAGAAAGCGTGTGTGTATGCTAAGTTTAAGAGTAGTGGAAGTACGACACAAGAAAATCTTACGAATTTTTTTTTTTTTTATCTTCACAAGACATTTTTAAATTCTTTGTTTAGTTAATATAAATATATATAAATGATCTTAAGAAACTTATAAAATTTTTATTTTATAGAATATGTTTTATATATATTTTAAAGAAATTCTCCAACAAGAATTTAGAGCCAAACACAAATTTACATTGCTATACTATTTTAATAGTTTGATATATTTTAACTTCCGCACATAAAATTGTTTTGTGATATTACGAGTCCTTTAGACATGGATTATTCTTGTCTTAATAAGAATATATATATATATATATATATATATTGTTAGTAACACTTAATTATGAAATGTTCATAGTTCATAAAGGTCAACATATTTTCTTATTTTAAAATATATGGTATAGAAAATAAAGATTAGTTTTATGAAAATAATCTCTAAAGTTCTTCCATTGTTAGTATATTATAATAATAGTTTTGGAAATAATGTTGATATTAAAATGTTAAAACCTTATTTTCAAAATTATTATTATTATTATTATTATTATTATTATTATTATTATTATATGTTTTCATATAGATGATGGATATGTTATGGCTAGTGGGAGCGTTATCTAAAATAGAATGTTACTCACAATAAACATAACATGTTTAAACAACGGGGTTATACCTTACTAATAAAAATATGTTGACTATACAATCAGTGGCATATGTTTTATTAAAGGGCAAATTATGGCAAGAATTCATCTGTATATGAAATTGATATGTGTATCTACTTTACTTAGGTACTTGATGAATTCTAATGTGATTTTGTTAAGATACTTAACAAAATAATAGCTGCTCACTTAAAATTCATAATAGTTATGTATTTATTTAAGGAAATTATCAAACTTATAATAAGTGAACATTATTATTGAATTACAATCCCTATTCAATGGTTTATTATATTGTGGAATTATATACTTATTTGTTTATATCTTGTAAAAATGACAAGTTACAATCCTCCAACAAAGATTTTAGATGAAAATCATTTGAAAGGCTCTAGTTATTCTGATTAGAAGAGAAATTTGAGAATTGTTCTCACTGCTGAAAGATTGGTGTATCTTCTTGATAAAGACACACCTATTGTACTAGGAGATAATGATATTAAGGCTAATCATGAGGCTTATAGATTTTGGAAAGAAGATGATTCCATGGCTAAGTACTATATATTAGCATATGTTGAAAATGGGCTTCAAAAGCAACATGAATAATTAAATTCTGTCAAGGAGATCATAGCTAACTTAAAGAAAATATTGAGCCAGCAAAATCATTCTACTAGGCAAATTGCCATGAAAGAACTTATGACCACTAAGATGGTTAAAGACACTCCAATTCATGATCATGTGATGAAAATGATCAGATATATTAATGAATTGAATACTCTTGACGCTAAAATTAATGACAACTCAATAATAGATGCAACCTTATCTTCATTGTCTAATTCCTTTAATAAGTTTATGCTTAATTTCAACATGAATAACATGATTGTAACTTTATTAAAGCCCCACAATATGTTGTAAAAAGTTGAAGATTTTATTAAAAAGGATGAACCAATTGTCATGGTTTTCCAAAAAAAAAAAAGAGTCTTTTAAGTCCAAGAAAAGAAACTTTGCAAGTATGAAAGCATTCAAATGAAAAAAAAAGTTTTAATAAAAATTCCAAAAAAAACAAATCTAGTAATGAACATCATTATTACAACAAAAATGGGACATTGGATGAGGAATTGTCGTTAGTACCTTACTTTTTTGAAAAATAGAAAGCCTTCTAAAGGCATATCTAATGTATTTATCATATAAATCAATTTATTAGCTAATTTTATTAAC
Source organism: Saraca asoca (assembly GCA_026873985.1). Lineage (NCBI taxonomy): Eukaryota > Viridiplantae > Streptophyta > Magnoliopsida > Fabales > Fabaceae > Saraca > Saraca asoca. The sequence goes on from JANHAO010019473.1 coordinate 2,583, forward strand.
TCTTGATGTATTGACACATGAGCAACTTCTCATGTTTATAATGCATTGCATAGGTTTTAGGAAAACAAAAATTTGAGTGAAAATGTGGTAGTGCTTATGATGGGAACTGAAGCAATTTTTGTAGCAGTTTCCATATGAAATCATCTTGTATTACAAGGATAAGGTGTTTTGATCTTAAAAGATTGTCTTTTATGTGCTACAAATGAGAAGAAATTTGATTTCTGTCTCTAAGATTGCATAATAATGATTCATATTTTCTTTCCTCCACTTATGATACTTTTACATATGATGAAAATAGTTCTTTAGATGTTAAAAATTCTTTGAAAAGGTAGCGAGATAATATCACTCCCACTTATCTATGGCATATATGGTTAGGTTATATTACTTTGGAAAGAGCTATTAGGTTAGTAAAAAATGGTCCTTTAAATTTTTTAAAATTAAAATCTTATCTAACTTGTAAGTCTTATCTTCAAGGCAAAATGATTAAATTGACTTTTACTCAAAAAAAAAAAAACTAGATGCATAGATAAATTAGACTTAATATATAGTGATGTATATGGTCCAATAAATCATGTGGCATAAGGTGATTTTGTTTATTTTATATCCTTTATTGATGATTATTTAAGATATGGGTACATCTATTTTATAAGACATAAATCAAAAGTCTTTGAAATAGTTCAAAATGCTTCATGCTGAAGTTGAAAAACAAAAAGGTAAATGTATAAAATGTCTTTAGTTTGATAGAAGAAGAGAATATCCCTCTCATGAATTCTGATGCTATTTAAGGGATAATAAAATTTTATCAGAGTCCACACTTCTAGGAACACTACAACACAATGATGTTTATGAAAGAAAAAATCATACTTTATTAGATATATGATGAATAAAACAAATTTACCACTATCTTTTTGGGGTTATGCATTGGAAATTGCTATTTATTTATTAAATAGAGTTCCAAGCAAATAGATTCCAAATAATCCATAAAAATTATAGGCTAGCAAGAAATCAAATGTAAGACACTTAAAAATGTGGAATTATCCAGCACATGTTAAGAAACAAAGTGTGGACAAGTTGAAATTAAAAATTGATAGATGTTTATTTGTTAGTTTTCCTAAAGAGACAATTAGGTATTATTTTTATAATCCCAATGAGCAACAAGTCTTCATTAGTCATAATGTAGTATTCTTGGAAGAAGATTATGCATTCAGGCATTCCATGAATGATAAGATTATTCTTGAAGAGCAAAAGAAGAATCTTGTAAAAGATATTCTTATTGAGGCACTTGTTAATAAAAAATATTTCTCAAATTGACAAACCTTTTATTCCAACTCGCAAGAGTAATAGAAATGTTTGTTCTCTAGTTAGACTTAATTTTTTGAATGAAAATTTTCTAATGACTTCAAAAGAAAATGAAAAAGATCCATGCGTTTATAACAATGCCATGTTAAATAGTGATAAAGAGAAATGGATTAAAGCTATGAGATCAGAAATGGACTCCACGTATACCAATGACGTTTGGGACCTTGTAGACCAACCTAATGGGGGTTAAAACAATTGGTTGTAAATGAGTCTATAAGAGAAAATGTGGAGCAAATAGAAAGGTAGAGACCTATAAAATAAGATTGGTTACAAAAAGTTATAATCAAAAGGAAGAAATTGATTATAAAAAGACATTTTCACCAATTGCAATGCTTAAGTCTATCAAGATCTTATAAGCTATAGCAGCATATTTTGATTATGAAATCTGACAAATAGATATAAGATAACCTTCTTAAATGGATATCTTTAAGAAGTTATCTAAGTTATCTATATGGACCAAGATGAAGGATTTATATCCAAAGGTCAAGAAAGCAAAGTATGCAAACTTAAGAAATCCATTTATGGCCTCAAACAGGTCGCTCGAGGTTAGAATATCATATTTGATGAAAAATTCAAAAGGTTTAGCTTTGTTCAAAATTCTGATAAACCTTATGTTTATAAGAAGGTGCAAGGGAATGCCATTGTCTTTTTTATTTTGTATGTTGATGACATTATTCTTATTATGAATGATATAGGAATGCTACCAATGACAAAATTATAGTTGTCCATTGATTTCTCTATAAAGGATTTAGGTGAGGTATTATATATTTTGGGCCTTGAGTGCAATAGGGATAGGGCTAATAAATTGTTATAGGCTTGTTCCAATCCACTTACATTGATAAGATTCTAGCTAAGTTCAATATTCAAGATTTAAAGAAAGGTTATTGCCTTTTAGACATGGAATTACTCTTTCTAAGCATATGTGTCCAAAAACACATAAAAGAGCTAGAAAGGATGAAAAAATGCCCTTACATTTTGGCTATGGAAAGCTTAATGTATGTCATATTGTGTACTAGACTAAATATTACTCACGTAGTGAGTGTTGTAAGTAGATTTCAATTTAATCTAGGAAAAGAACATGGGACCCCATTGAAGAATATTCTTAAGTATTTAAGGAGAACTAACCATTATTGTTAATTTATGATAGTGGGTTAAGGATTGATGGATACTGGGTTAAGGATTGATGGATACACTGATTCTGATTTTCAAATAGATCTTGATGATAGAAAGTCTGCACCCGGATATGTTTTTCTCTTAAAAAATTGAGCTTATAGTTGGAGGAGTTATAAACAAAATACATGCAATTGTAAATTTCACAACAAAAGTAGAGTATGTTACGACTTATGAAGTTGCAAAGGTGGCAACTTAGACTAAAATTTTTTTCCATGACCTTGGTGTGGTAGACATGATTGGATCTCCTATTATTTGTTTTGTGACAAAAGTGGTGTCATTGCTCAAGCTATGGAGCCTAGAGCATACCAAAAGACAAAATACATTGAAAGGAAATACCATTTGATAAGAGAAATTGTTAAAAGATAAGATATTGTAATTGACAAGGTTGTCTGTATTGATAATCCGACTAACCTCTTGACCGAGCCATTGAGTCAAAAGGTGTTTGAGAAACATATTGAGAATATGAGTTTAAAACTTGTATCTAATTGGCTTTAAGTTAATTTATTTTATACGTACTTGATAATATAGACTACTTGTGCATAGATTACATTTGTAGAATTTGATAAATTCTTTGTAATCTTAAAATGTTCACAAACTAAAATGCAAATGGGTAATGTGTTTTAAAAAGTTATCACATAGTTTACAATTGTATATGATAGAGTGAAGTGTCATCAGAGTAAAGACTCTTAGTAAACATGTGAGTGCTTATATGTAAACATTGGATAGGACCATTATGGAGATAAGCTGAAGTTTAAATATTTTTCCATATTACAGAAAATCCTTTAACTTGAGGGTATTACATGGTTTCATAGTTGAATTTATATTGACTTGATATATCAATTGTTGATATATAATAATGGGCTATATTAATGGCACATGGAAACTAGTGAATATCCAAGATAGAATTCACCACTCTTAATGTACAAGAGAATATTCAATATTATATTAACAAGTAATGATTCAAACCTAGATGATAAATCGTGTTTAAGAATCATGCGTTAAATAATACACCTCTAAGCATTGGTTGCTTAAGGGTATGCATAGTCCAAACCTATAAACTTACATGAAATATTAATTTGTAAGAGGATAAATATGTAAATTAGGAATCTCACTGAAGGTTCTAATCTTTGGGCAAGATTATAGTTTGTCTTTGGATATAACTGCAATAGTTAGTTTGGTAAGAACAAACTACAAGAGATATATAGATATTCCAAAAGGTCCCAAGCTACACACCTACTCTTTGGACCATCCTTACGATATGTATTTGAGATAGACTTTTAAGTGTAATTGCAAGATTGAAAGACTTGTACGCCATGTAAAACTAATAAATTAATATATTTATTTAGATGATATGTGTTTGATACATATTGATTAAAGGAAAAATAAATAAATAATAGTTATTTATTGATCATAGGTATTGGATACATATTGGTGAAAAAGATAATAAATAATAAATTCATGTATAATAATTATTAAATAAATTCATGTATTAATTAGATGATCACTTAATTAAGTAATCATGAATCTATTTATTACTTTATAAAATTATGTGAATTGGATGCACATTAATAAAAGAAGAAAATAAATATTATTATTTTCTAGTATTGAATTTATTATATTAAGAAATTTTAAGAGACACTTTATTTTAATATAAAAAGATAGGAATATGGAAAACAATATATCTCAATCTTTCATTCCTCTTTCTCATCCTACAGAGAAATTATCTTCCTTCTAACTATATGATATGGGTTCTTGATAAAAGAGATGTGCATGTGAACTTTGCATCTGTGAAGTGCAGTGAGATTAAATAAAAAATGTTTGTGCTAAGTTTGAAGATAGTGGAAGTATGATACAAAAAAAGTTTATGAAAATTTTCCAATTTTCATAGAGTATTTCTAATTAATTGGTATAAAGATATCTGAACAGTTTTAAGAGAATTATGAAAAAACTTTACTTGCTTTAAATCATGCAAATATGTGTTTAATGCAAATTACATGTGAAACTGCATCACATGTCAAAATATAATTGATTTTATGTGATATATTATAGAGGTAAGATTTTTCACGACTAAATATACACGATTTTTTTTCTTTTATACTATAGTGGGGGCGTGGTGTCAGGGGCTTTAATCCCCTCAAAATTTTCGAAGATTAAAAATTTTCCTGAATAATTTTAAAATTTCTTTAAAATTCATATAAAGTTCAAATAAATTATTTTCATTAAAATTTTTAACAAATTAGTTTTTCAGTTTCTATAAAATTTTCCTCCAGACTCCCCCCGTGGAATCTTAAAATGACAATTTGACATTATTTTCAAATATGTAAGAAAAGTATAAGATATATATTATTTATGAGATATATATTTTTGAAGAAAATCATCTATTAAGAAATAGATAAAATTGTACGACAAGTGAGCGTTATGTTGAGGGAGATTACTTGGTAATTGGTATGAAGATATTGTTATTTTTTAAATAACAATTTGGCAATATAAAATCAAGTCAAAATAAATGTAAATAAATTGTGGGGTAAATTTTTTTTTTCATTCTTCATAGTTTTACTTAATTTCTAATTAAGTTCTTATAATTTAAAAGTTTTGAATTGAATCATTATATTTATTTCTTATTTTTTATTTGATAGTTTATAACATTCTCCAATTAAATTCTTTAGCAATTAGTATATGTGGCCAATATTATTTTGATATGATTTATCAATTGTTGATATAGAATTTTCATATTATTTTTATTTGTATTTAAGTAAAAAAATTTTAAAAAATTATGATTTTTTATGAAACATTTTGTTTTTAAAATGAAATAATGTATATCTTATCTTTTATTTCATAAATATCTTTGTGATATATGTGGAATAATTATTAATAAAATTTAATATGATCATGACAACAACTATTTAATTTAAAATAAAAAATAAATATAAAAAAGTAATTTAAAATTTGTAAATTACAAGCAAATGGAGAGAAACTAGAGCAGCAGGAGTAACAGAGGAAGATTTCTGTTCAAAGAATTTTAAGGGTAATTTAATTTACATAAAAAATAAATTTTTATAGGAAGTTTAACTTTTTATAAAATAACTTTCGATGTGAACTTCTTCAAGAGAATTAAAAATTATTTGGTTGATATTAAAAAAATATAATTATTCAAAAAATAAATTTCTATATAATATGTGGTTCAATTATAAACTTCTTAATAAAATATTATCAACATAATTAAATTATTTTATAGAAAAATTAATTAATTTTATTAAAATATTATTTAAATTTTTAATAGATATTTTTGTTATTAATTAAAATTTATAAAGATAATTTATATTTTATTTCATTAAAATATAAAAAATAAAACTTAACTAAAGATTGAATGAGCAACTTTTCACATGAAAAATAAAACTTTCTCAAAAATATAACTTCTCCTGTTAAATTAATAGTCTAAATATTTATAAGTTTTCAAAAAAATTGTAATTCCTTCTTTAGCGTTACGGGAAGGAAACGATTTCTTAGGATTGATTGCATGTTTGAAAGATTTCTCAAGGAGGACAAAAAATTTGACGTCATGCTTGTGATCTTCGATTGAATTGGAGCGGCAACAACTGTGAGCAGTGGACCCACCCAGCATGCGCGCGTGCGACAAACCCATGGGGCCTCTTCAGTCAAAGCGTGGACTCTTCCATTAATTTCACAACTAATATATTTTATTTATTTATTTATTTATATTTTTTCATCTTCGAATTTGATTTGGCATTTGCTATTATCTAGCGAGCACCTAACAAACAGGTACAGCACCCTTAAATCTGAGAAACTTTCACCTCTGTTTATTATTCTACATTAAATCGTAAATAATTTTTTAAAAAAATTTATCATTCATAAAACACCAATAAATTAAGAGCATTGTTGGATATATATTTTGTTGCTTATGAATGAAGATTGATTCATGTTTCTCATATCAATTGTTAATCTCTGCCTCTTTAACAATACGGTAGTAGCACTTGATAAAAACTTTGAGGATATCTTCTTGTTGTAACTCGTGTGTGAACACGGATTAATGTGTGTGGGGACATATAAAACTTACCATTCATCTTATCTACAAAAGAGCCATGTTAATTAAGAAAATATTTATATATTTCAGTTAGTATAATGAAATTCAAATATATTAAATTCTGTATTTTTTTAATTTTTAAAAATTAAAAATTATAATTATTATTTTTTTGTTGAAGAATATAAATATTTTCTATATTAACTAGCATATTAAAACTAAGTGTATTAATTTAAAAATATTTAAATGATATTAAAATACTTTAAAAATTTTATTTATTTTTAATATTTTATAAATTTAATGAATAAATTAAATAAATATATATAAATTTAAAAAGTATATTTTTAATATTATTAAATATTTTTATGATTAAGGAATATTTTAATAATTGATTATTTTGAGATGAGTGTGAACCGTAAAGGACATGTATGAAGACGAATGCGGATCCAATGCAGTTAGGAATCAACTGCATTGAGTATAGTTCGATCTGGGCCGTTCGATCTGTGATCCGACGGTCCAGATCGCAACTTACAGTTAGATTATTTTATTCTTAAAAATAAAATAAATTTTTTTTTGCGAGTTACGATATGGATCGTCGGATTGTAGATCAAACGACCCAGATTAAACTGCATCCAATACAGTTGACGTAGCAACTTCACTGGATCCGGATCCGTATGAAGACAGAGCAGCGCATGTGAGAAAAAAGGATAGTGAGTTGGAAATTGATAGAAGTGTAGAACGCACTCAAGATAAAAGAGCACATAGCCCTCTTTCTTGAGGTGGTCGTCCAACTCCTTCGGAGCCTCTGCTCGTCTTCTTTTCCTCCTAAAATGTTCCCTTTCCCACCAAAATTACCATTCTGGACCCATCCCTTCTCAAGCTGAAAAATTATGACTGATTAAATTGAAATTGTATTATTATTGTAATGAATAAAAGCACTAACAACTTTACTATATTAAAAATAAAATAATTGATTGTTAAGTTAAAATTGTGACCGTATGATTCAAATTATTACTTGGTAATATTCAATTATTTTTAAAATTGACCAAACATTTATAGTATTAATTTACTACTAATATTATGCGTAATTCTGTTTGGTAAATTATTATTATTACATGAATACGAAAACCAACTACGGTAGGTACATGTTTAGTATTTTATACGTATAAAGGACAAGTTATACGTTTTAGTGAGGTCATGCTTACGTGATATTGAGCTTAGGAGGTAAGGCATCACGGTTCACAAGATGAGAGGAAAGAGAAATGACATATCTGACATTTCCACGTGTCAATTTTTAAGGAGTAATCATGACAGCTGGGAAGAGGACAATATTATTCAAAATTCAAAAAAAAAAAAAAAGAGCAAAAGCCAAAAAGAGACACAGCTTTGAGATTTAATTTTAGAATAGCCGCTTTTTGCTAAATCACTGTGCTGTATATCGCTTTTTGCTAAACTCACTCAACCCCCAATGTCACTTTTAGAATAGCCGCCCACTATTTTGGCTGAGCCAGCTGCTTCACTGTGTCTTCGTATTTATTTGTTAAGTAAAAAGATTAAATACCACCCTTGTCTACCCACTGTATCCTACCCAAATAATTTACAAAATAGCTGATAAGTTAGTTTTTTATTTAGAAATTACAAGTTATTTGAAATATAATATTAAAATAGATTTTTTTTTCATTCAATAAGTTAAATAATTTATCAAACATCTTTTTTATTAACTTTTAACTTATTAATTAAATCAATAAATCATGAATTAATTTATTGAGTGTACCACACATCCTTTAACAAGGGGCATATAATAGATTTTTGGATAATGTAAGCTTCCACCAAGTTTTTCCTTACAAACATTGAAAATTCAAAACTATATAAAGTGATTTTGGCCTAAGAAAAAGACTTGATGGCTCATTGATGAAATCAACCAAAGCATATGAATACGAAATACAAGAGCTTCAAATTAAAAGAATACTTTAATAAGTTTTGAAGATTCCATAAATGCACTTTTTTTTAGAATTTTGACACGCAATCCCTTCAAATTGAGCCATCCCCAATTGACAATAATCCAAATCCCAAAAGTGTTTTATTGGCATTCATCACTTATCATTAAAACTTTGATCCATAGAAATTCAGCAAAACCATGATTATAACTAGGACATTGTTTCCAATTTAATAATTCAGCACAACACTTGGTCAAATTGCATCATGTTCGATGGCTAAATATTAAGATCAAGGAAGTTTCCTTTATAAAACAACTGCTTATTTTAATGGAATACCACCACTTGATTTTATGAGGAAAAAAACTATTTATCGTTATGAATTTGTTTACTTTTCTCAAAATTCTACTAAATGCTTTAAAGAGAAATTCTTGAAGCAGGAATAATATTTTTTAGAATTAGAATATGATAAATAGTAAATATATTTAATCTCATCATACTTAATTTTATGAACTCTTCATATTATTAAACATGTGTCAAACACAATTAGAAAAGACTTAAGCAATCACGAGGTGTGTCACATTATCAGTTATGCGATTTATCATATGATCAATCATGTGAGATTGCAAAGTTTCAATTGTTGGCAATTGGAGTATGCTAGAAATAATTATATTCATAGACGAGTTTGAAAATCAAAAAAGATATGAGAAGATAGAAATACTCAATTCAAGAAAATTTAAATCAATTAATATAAGGTGTGTGATTGATTATGTATAAAGTGATCAATTGCTCTCTATAACCATAAATATCATAAATGTATGTTTGTAAGACTTCTAATTATCACTATTTTCTCACTGTGGCAAGACTAATTTGTTTATTGGAATGGTCACAACAATGTCTGCCATTTGAACCCTTTATTATAGAATATGGTGATCATCTTTCATTAATTATTCAATCTTCAAGATTTGAGACTACTAATAATTATCATGATGGATTTATACTAGTTAAAAAAAATCGAGGAATTGATTAATTCTAGGGCTCGAATAAGAAATATCTGAACCTTAGGGTAGATTTCGCATGCTTGATGTATATTTAACTTGCCTTTTCCTATCGTCCTATATATTTATGCCTATATTTCTATATATCATTTTGCAAGCAGTTACATATAAAATGGTCCTCATAATCCTCACATATCCATGGATGATGTGATCAAGGGCGTAAATTTACTTAACTCCAATTCTTATAATTAACAACCAGACTACTTTATTTATCTCATGGATAATATTTAAAAAAACAGATCAAATATCAAATTAGAAAGGCTATATAGAAACATGATTTAATTGATTTGATTAGTTAAATCAAATGAAGTTATAATTAAAGAATAATATATATTAAATTGATAATAGGACGAAATAATGAATATTTTGAACAATTACATACACATGTAAAAGGAAGGCGTTTAGTTGTAGTGAAACGAGGCTATATAAATATATTAAACATTTATTTTAGAGATAAATTGTAATTTTATGCCATATATTTATACATAGAAGAAACCTTTTTTGTCTCTGCATTTTTTTAATAAAAGACGAAAATTAGGGTTTGTTTGTTCCCACTTATAGTGAGAATTGACTTGTGTGATATGAAACTTTTGGCATGCGTTCACAATTCCATCGGGATATCTAGAATTCCAAAGAGTGAGACGCCAGTCATTCATAGTTGGGTTTGTGGACTAAATCAAATCTCATCCAACTACTCTTCACTTTGGTGTAGTTGACATGGACAATTGACCCCTATGCATCGATACTTTATATAGCAGGCGTATTCGTGTGTCGGAAACGTTTCTAACACCGACACTCATCGACATCGACATGAAAGGTGTCGAGGCCGTGTCCGTAATTTCAAAAAGTTCAGACACCCGTTCCCTATTTCGACACCCGTGTTAAGTTTGATTCCGGGGCCGTATATATAATTTTAAAAAGTTCAGACACGTATTTTCTATTTTAATACGCGCGTCAAGCTCGATTTCCAACTTATTATTTTTTATGTCATGTTATTTAATATTATGAGTACTTATTTTCATATGAAAAAATAATAATTACAATATATATATTTACAAATAAGCACA
>JANHAO010019474.1:0-13208 GCA_026873985.1 Saraca asoca
TCTCTATCTCTTATTTTACTGCAATATCTTTATTTTTCTGCAGAATTTTTACATACTTTCATTCTGCTGCATAATTGTTTTTTTCTTCACCTAATTCAGGAATATCATAAAGCAATTCAATCAAGATACTTGTGTATACTGATCTCCAATGAGATTAGGGCAAGATCCAAGCTAATTCCGCATTTTTAGTTTAATCTAAATCATATTATTTGGGACCTACATTGGCAGTGAAGGTCCTCCTGCTGAGAACGACACTCAGATCGAAGGTAGCTTGTTGGTCGAAGAAAAAGCCATGGTGGAGGTTGAAGAACAAATGATAGAGAACTCACCTGCACCTCTTGCTAACTCTTCTGCCTGTCAAGATCCACCTATGCCCTCAACTTCTTCATAGATTGTGTCACTAGGCCCTTGCCTTGTACTTTTTATTTGTTAACAATTTTGGATATATCTGATTGGACAATTGTCTATAATAGTAGTTATTATTTTATAATAAACTTGTATGAATTACTCATTCTAAGATGAATTTGCTTAAATCTATTGTTCGTTTCAATTAACTACTTTTCTAGATTTTTGCCAAGTCAAAGTATTTGAGTACTCTATTAGCAAGTCATGGATTCATGCCTGAATGCTTAGTAAGTGATAACATTCATAGCTCCCAAGATGGCTGGTTGAGTTAGTAGTTTGAATGCAGTTTAAACGGGTTCTGATCGAATTTATTCTAAGATCAGTTCACCTTAGAAGTAACGTTCTGAAGATATGTAAGAGAGTACACATAGAATAAGAGATCTCTAGGCATTTTTATTGAAATTTGAATAACATATAGAATTATAGAGTTGAGCTTAAACTTATTGATAATTTGGCTAAAGGTATTCGGTGTTCCAGGCTTAGGGGATTTTAACTACATTTACATTTGACAAGCGATAGGCTCTGTTTCCCAAGTTCTCCTTTATTATGAATGGACCTTCCCAGTTATCTCCAAGCGTCCCATCACTGGCCTTGTGAACTCTTGACAAAATGAGGTGTAGCACAAGATCACCTACCCCGTAGCTACGAACTTGGACCTTTTGGTTATAATGCCTTGCGACCTGTTGTTGATAGGTCATGACCCTAAGACACGCTATATCGCTTGCTTCTTCGATGAGGTCAAGGTTCACAACAAGCAGTTGGTTATTATCCTCCATATTGAAAGTAGCCTTTCAGTGTGAGGTTACTTCAAACTCTGTTGGTATCATTGCTTCGGAACCATAAACCATTGAGAAGGGAGTCTCCCCAATGGTGCTACGAGCTATAGTTCTATAGGCCCAATGTACATTTAGCAACTCATCTATCCTTGCTCCCTTTTTGACCTCCAATTTGGTCTTTAAGATCTGCTTGATGATCTGGTTGACAACTTTGACTTGCCCATTGGCCTGAGGATGGCCTACCGTCGAGAAGCTTTTTACAATCTTGAGGTCATTATAGAAATTGATAAACTGCTTGCTACTGAATTGGACCTCATTATCTGTTATAATCTATTGAGGAATCCCAAACCTGTAGATAATGTTATTCCAAATGAACTTTAAATTTTTGAAGAGGAGATTTCAGCTAATTCTTTCGCGTCAGCCCACTCCGTGAAATAGTCAATGGCCACTACCATATATTTGCAGCTCCCATGACCTGTGGGGAGAGGCCTAATTAAATCTATCCCCTATATTGCAAAGGGCTAAGGGCTGACCATTTATTGAAGGTAGACTAAAGTAGCTTATGGAACCTTAGCAAACCTCTAACATATATCACATCATCTAACAAGGTTGATTACATCTCATTTCATGGTTGGCTAGTAGAAACCCTATCGAAGTGCTTTTTGAGCTAGGGTAGCCCTTCAGCATGGTTTCCATAGTGACTGGTGTTAATTTCCTCTAGGCCAGTGTCACAATTAGGGCCATCAATACATTTGAGGAGTAGAGCTGAGAAACATTTTCTATAAAGCATGGCATCAATGATGCAATATCTGGTAGCTTGAGTTCGCATTTGATGCACTTCCAACTTGTCATCTAATAACTCACCATCTCGTAAATATTTCAAGATTGGGCTCATCCATGAGTTTTATGCTACAACAATTGCGATCACAATGTCTTTCTGTTCAATACTTAGTGATGGAAGAGTTTCTATTGAGATTGCACCTAAGAAATCCACATCCTTGGTTACGGCCAAACGAGTTAGTGCATCTGCATGTGCGTTTTAAGCTCGTGGGACCTAGCTAATCCGGTACCTCTAGAAATTGTGAAGTAACTCTTAAACCTTCTAGAGGTAGATAGCCATCTTTAATCCCTTTACCTAATAGTCACCTTTTATGTGATAGACTACGAGCCGTAAGTTGCTAAATATCCTTAAGTTTTTAGCTCATATTTCCCTTGCTAAGTAAAGTCCTGCAAGCAACGCCTCATATTCAACTTCATTATTGGTAACTTGAAATTCAAATCTCAGTGCATAAAGGATTTTATGTCCCTCTAGGCTGATTAAAAGTACTCCTGCCCCCACCTTCTGCTCACATGAGGACTCATCTACATAAAGTTCCCACCATAGAGCTTCTAAAGTCTCCACTTCTTTCTCCACAGGTCTGGTAAACTCTACAATAAAGTTTGCTAAGGCTTGTCCCTTGATTGCCAACCTCAGCCTGTATCGGATGTCAAACTGGGCCAGCTTGATGGCCCACTTGAGTAGGTGACCTGATGTGTCAATTTTTTGTAAAGTCTACCTCAACAGGTACTTGGTGAGTACCTCTACAGTGTACGCCTAGAAGTAAGGTCATAGTTTCCTAGAAGTGATCATAAGATAGTGAGTTTCTCCATAGGCATATAATTCACCTCTGTATTTAGCAATCTTTTGCTCACATAATAGACTAGGAGTTGAGCTTCATTTTCATCTCAAATTAGGGCTGCACTAATAGTGTCCTGGGACACTTCTAGGTAAAGAATAAGCTTTTCACCCTCTTGCGGCATAGATAGCAGTGGAGCTTAGCCCATATATTCTCTTAAGTGTCAGAAAGTTATCTTGCACTCTTCAATCCATTCAAATTGTTTGACCTTCCTTAGAACATCAAAAAAGGGAATACATTTATCTATTACTTTGGAAATGAATTTGCTAAGTGCCATAACACAACCAGTCAGACTCTGCACTTCCTTGACCCCGGCCAAGGACCTTATGTCAATGAGTGCCTTAATCTTTTCTGGGTTCACTTCAATTCCTCTAATGTTAACCATGAACCTAAGAAACTTTCCCAAGGCTACTCTAAACATGCATTTAAATGGATTCAGTTTCATCTGGTATTTCCTTAAAATTTGAAACACCTCATCCAGTTTTCTCATATGATCCTGGACCTACTTAGATTTTACGAGCATGTCATCCACGTAGACCTCTATGGTCTTCCCAATCTACTCTTTGAACATTATGTTGACCAACCACTAGTAGGTCGCTCCTACATTTTTCAGTCCAAAGGGCATCACCTTATAGTAATACAGCTTGTGATCTGTGATGAATGAGGTGTGCTCCTCATCGTGGGGCTCCATGGGTATTTGGTTGTACCCTGAATAAGCATCCATAAAATTGACGAGCTAGTGCCCAGCTGTTGCATTAACAAGCTAGTCGATCCTTGGCAAAAGGAAGCTATCCTTCAAATAGGCTTTGTCGAGATCAATGAAATCAATGTACATCCTTCATTTCCTATTTTTCTTTTTCACTAATATGAGATGAGCCACTTAGGTCAAGTAGTGAGCCCCTCAGATGAACTTGTTAGCTAGGAGTTTGTCCACCTCTTCCTTTAGAGTGATAAATTACTCAGTAATCAATGACCTTCTCTTTTGACGAACTAGCTTATGGTGAGGATCAATATTCAATTTGTGTGACATAATCTTGGGATCAATCCCTACCATATCTTCATGATTCCAAGCAAAAACATCTAGACTCACTCTAAGGAATTTAGAGAGTTGTGTCTTAACATCGAAGGCAAGCTCTTTCCCAGCTTAAGGCACCTTTTAAGATCCACTTCGCTAATCGATACATCCTTAAGCTCCTCCATAGGGCCAATTTCTTTATCAGCATCCAAGTCACGAGGATCGAGGTCATGATTAACCCCTGTCACACTCAAAGCTCGAGATTCTCCACTAGAGACCAGGTTAACCCTTTTCTACCTTTCCCTAATCTTAACAGCATCTTCATAACAATGTCGGGCTGCGTACTACTCACCTTACACACACCCAACTTCATTGGGGTTGGGAACCATATAGTTAGCATCCTAATGGACATGACCATATCCAAATCATTCATTGCAGGATGCCCCAGTACCACATTGTATGTTGAAGGGCAATCAACAGTTATGAAATCTGCCATGACGGTGGCCTGACATTTTAAGTCTCCTAAGGTGAGAAGAAGCCTGACCTACCTCACTGAAAATATTGTGTTCCTTGTAAAGCCAAAGAGGGGCTCTAAGGAAGATTTTAAGTTACCTTCACTCAGTCCCATCTATTTATAGCACTTATTGTACATGACGTTGATCGAGCTACTAGTGTCTAACATGATCCTTCACATTTTGGTGTTGCCAATCTAGGCCTAGATGACAAGTGCATCATTATGGGGGGATAGAATCCCCCGTGCATCATCATCTATGAAGGTGATGCATTTAGAGGTGGTCCTAGCCTTCTTGGCGAGTCTTCCAGATTCGTAACTCATGAACAAGACATGGCTTGTACTTCGCACATAACGTTCATATGACCTATATGAAGTATCTGCGATATGTGGGCCATCATGGATTATAAAGATGGTCATCACTATAAGTATTTGTTCCTACTTAACCTACTGGGATGGCTGCTACATTGACTATTGGAAGTGCTGAGGTTACTGTCCCACAGGTTGCACCACGTACTCCCTCAAGTGACCTCTTCTAATTAGGTCTTTGATAGCATCCTTGAGTGACCTACATTCAAAGGTGTTATGCTCGATGTCATTATGATAGACACAGAACTTGCCAGCATCCTTGTACTAATGTGAGGTCTTCAAAGGTCTAGGCTGTCTAAAATCCTCTCTATGTTTTTTTATTGCATATATCCTCTTTAGGGTATCAGATAGGATACTGTAATTGTTGTAGTGACCTTGTGGCTAAGGTCATCCCTTCTTGCCTTCTTTGTGGGTTGGACACCGGTGTCATCATCTTAGCCTACTCTGCTTTTCTCATGATTGCTTTCTCTTTTGTTCTAGTTGAAGACAGAGCCACTTCTCTCATTCCTTTATCCAAGCCTTTTTGTACCGAAGGTCTCCTCCCATCTAATCTCTTTAGCAACTCGCTCATAGAATTCTCCCAAATCTCTCACTATGGATTTGTATATGCTTTCATATAGTTTCCCATCCTTGCAAAGCCCTGCTGAGATTGCCATTAAGATACTATCATCGGAAGGATTTTCTATGTTATTCACCTCGTAATGGAATCTTATTATATAATCCTTCAATGATTCATCCTTCCATTGAAAAATTGTTGCAAGGTGATAAGACAATGCAAGCTACCTCAAGAGAGCTCTATATTGATCGATGAATCTTTTTTGACACTCTTCCCAACCACTAATGCTACGAGCTGGAAGGTTCTTGAACCATGCCCAGGTTACATCCCCAAAAATAGCTGAGAAAATATGGCATTTGACAAAGGGGTTGGCCATCTGAAGGTCCATCTGGATGTTGAAAGTATTCAAATAGTCATACAGATCACTTTTACTATCATATGGTAGGATGGCAAGAACCTTGAATTTGTGGGGGAAAGGCTCCGTCTTGATCTCCTTAGAAAATGGGGTCTTCTCCTCATAGCGATCTGACTGGTCTCGAGCCGAAGGATGTTTCTCCAACTGCCATACTCTTTGCAATAGCTCCTATATCATTGAATCCTGTGTTTTGGATCATTGACCCGTGGTACTATCATGACCTATATTCAAATCCTCGATGTGATGCAGGCTCCAAGGTCATCAATTTCCATCGTGCTTGGGAGCTCAATGATCCTGAGACTCAAGTTACGAGTTAATGGAGCGAGCCAAGTTTGCTCGTTGAGGCCCTTATCCAGCTAGCCTCTCTTCTCAAACCAGCACTTCTCTCTATGGCCTCTGATATGTTCTCCCCGTCGTAACGAATTCACCCTATTTTTGGGCCCTATAGGTGTGCACTTGGGCTAACGCTACAACTACTTCAACAAGTCTCCTAACTGTATTCTCAAGTGCTTCTTGGTGCCGATGCAATGCTTAAACACTATCAGCCTCTAGGTCCCATCGGACGTGCCAAAATGTTAATGGTCATTTCTTATAGTCGGTCAACTAAAGGTACTGGAACCCAAACTACTGTAAAAGGCATAAAAAAGCAAGAAAATAGCAAGAGTAAGAGAAAAAAAGAACAAGATGAATACTAAAGGTTTTTGATGTGGCACGACTAAAGTTAGTATGACCCTTATGTCCACGATGATTATATTTCACTTTTGTACGATTGTTTTACTGTTTAGACCAGCGAAACCAGAGTACAAATGTTCTCTCACTATTTTGGTAGAGTTTCTACATGTATTTCTTACCATTTCCCTGTTACAATGATTTTCCTTCCTATTTATAGAAGTAGTAAGAGTTACAAGTGTAATTTGATAAATTACAAATATGTCTATTCTATTGTATTAGATAATAAATGCTTGGCAATTCATTATTGGACTACTGGTGGCTAATGTGTCGATTTTTGGGACTGACTTGTCAGTTGGGAATATGTGCATCTAAGAGCTGATTGATTTTCGGGATTCCATACTTATGCTCGAGGTAGCTCACTTAGTGGCCTGAGCTTGACTAGCGACCTGAGCTCGTGTTGGACGATCTATCGACAAGTTCCCACGACCTCACTCTGGAATAGGCTGGACCCTTCTCTGCTGGACTACCCCATTGGGCTTTTGCTAGGCCACTCTGTACGATTCCAAAAATTCCCATACTAATTTGGAATTGCATAATTATTAAGGAAATATTATAGTATATTACTACGTTAAACATGTAATTTTGAAAATTTATGATAAATTTTATAAATTGTTATTTCTTCAGTTGTTTGTTACCTATGCAATTTATTATCATAAAAATGATAAATGAGACCAATTATAAGAATTGGACTGAGTGAAAGATATCTGGGTTGAATTGCTAATATCTGACAATCATCATATTTCATATTTAGCGTAGAGAAAAGGAGAGTCAAAGACAGATGATGACTCTATTGCTGCACAAGCGTTCTTCATAGAAAGTGGACACATTCTAATTAAATGTACTTGTTGGTTATAATGTATACTAAGGATAAGACCATCATGAAAGATATTGCTAACTCTCCAAATGTCAAAATGATTATGAACTCTATAGTTAATAAGTGTGTAAAATTTGATAAGGCCGAAAAGAATATTACATCCTATTGTTGAATAAAACTATTTAGGACGGTGTTAATGGAATTAGTGAGTATATCATGGAATCGATATACTATTATAATCACTCATAGGCATGAAAGTGGACTTAGAAAATAGTAATTTGATTTAGCATGTTCTAGAGTATCGTTTAGTTCAAATTGATATTCTCGAGACATCATATCACACCAAAAATGGTGAGTAGACTTTCAAAAAAATAACCACTATAATTACTCAAGCAGAAGATGACATGAAGAATTGAAAGATCTTTGTGCTCACTTTGTTTCTCACGGATCGAGTGTTAAGCATGAAAATAAATCACACCCAAATTAACCTAATTTTGAGAAGCAAAAAAGCTCATCTAAATATGTATCACAATAAATCAAGATATTCCATTGGCTCTAATGAGATGTTCTACTGAACACTTGATGGTTAGATAGAGGAACAATCATTTGCATTATAAATTTATTATAAGCTTTAAGAAATAAGAGGAAGCCAAGTGATGAAAGCTAATAGTCAGATTAGAAATGGTGGAAAAGTGCAAGATAAATATGTAGGAATAGTTGCTACTTGAAAACTAGAGAGTTTGTCAGTTAAATACTATGGTTGGATATAAAAGGGTTAGAATTAGTATGAGATCCTAAATGTTGTGACATAGGTGTCTAAGTGATATATCCATAAAAGGATGAAGTGATTGATAAAAGAAGAGATTTTTTATGACCTAGACTTATCCCTTTTGATATATGTATTGATTGCATCAAGGAAGATACTCCTTACAAGTATTAATGGACCAGAATGTTGGATGTATTGCAATAGGCTCATAATAATGTAGGTGAACTAATAACACCAAGTGCTGTGGATGGATACTGATATGTCACATTCATTAGTAATTAATCAAGTTTTTTTCATTTTTTTATTAGGTGGAAATATCTTCTGAAAAGTGAAAATCCTTAAATTCTTTTAGACTGTTTAAAGTTGAGATTGAAAACAAAATAATGAGAAAATCAAGTGCTTTAGTTCTGATAAAGCTAGAGAATGCTTTGGATACATAATAAATTGATGGAAATTTTGATTCTTTTATGTCATATATCCAAGATTATTTTTTTAGGCTAGCTACTTTACGCCTGTAACACCCAAACAGGATTGAATTGCAATATGGTGGAATTACACACTCATGGACATGATTGAATGCATGTTGGTACGTTCAATTTTACTAGGCTTTGTATAGAGCAGTAGTTTAAAGACCACGGTGTATATTTTGAATTAAGTCCTTAATAAGTCTATACTAAAAACCCCATATGATTTGTTGCATGAGAAAAGCTAATCTTAGGCATTTCCATGTCTAAGGTTACAAGGCTATAGTGAAGTTATATGATCCATTTACTAAATAACTTGATTTAAAAATTATTAATGATCACTTTATTGGATATTATAATGACTATAAAAGTAGTATATTTTATTGTCTAATCTACACCACTGGGGTTATTAAAGGACCTTATTTTGTTTATTGGTTGGATAATGGGAGTGAAAGACCATGTAATATCTCTCTTGAAAAGGTATAAGTTGTTATTTCTCTAGCACCATCGTTGGTCAATAAAACCAAATTAATTAAGAAAATGATCTAGTACAGAATGGTAAAACCAACATTAAAAAAATAGGAAATGCTTAATGCTTTAATGATAGTAAAAAAGAACCAACTCCTGTAAATAAAGCATCCTTGAGGAAACTCTAGATGGCTCACAGATCAGGAATTACTAATGACTATGTGGTATATCTAAAGGAGCATGAATTTGACGTAAATGATGGAATTAATCTCACCAATTTTTTCAAGAAGCCATTTCAAGTACTAATACTTTAGAATGGATGAAAGCTATAAATGATAAATTGCTTTAATAATCCATAATGATGTGTGAGATCATATAAAGTTACCTATTAGTTACAAATCTATTTGATGCAAAAGGGTCTTTAAGATCAAAAAGAATACTCAAGGGACAATTGAGAGGTATAAAGTCATAAAAGTGGCAAATGGTCACATTTAGAATGAAAGTGTTGATTATATTTTTTTTTCTTATTTGTTTTAATTAAAGACTCATTTGGAGTTGCTATGACACTGGTAACTCATTTTGACTTGAAGCTTCGCCAAATGCATGACGGCTTTCTTAAATGGTGATCAGCCAAAAACAATTTGTGTGAACCAACCAAATGATTTCTGAGAGAAGAGTAAAGAATACTTAGTGTATAAATTGAAAGAATTCATAAATATAATTTGAATAAAACGTTTAGACAATAGTATCTTAAGGTTATTAAGATTATTATTTATCTTGGGTTCAAGGAGAATAATGCAGATTGTGTGTTTGTTTAAAGTTTGGTATGGACATATTTGTGATTCTGGTCTTATGTAAATGATATTTTCCTTGAAAATATTGTTATGGCCCTATGATTAAGATAAATCATATACCGTCTATATATTTTAGATAAGAAAGATCTTAATGATGCCTCTTTCATATGAGGCATATGGATCCATCATGACAAATCTCGGAGTCTTCTTAACTTGTCTCAAAGATTATATATTGAAAAGGTGCTCAAAAGATTGAATGCATCCTTCCTAAGGGGTAAGATTCTTTCTAAATCCCAGTGTCCTCAAAATAATGTAAAGATTAAAGTAGGTCCAATATACTTTCATTATTGGTGCCTGCTCAAGTATGTACAAATCTTGATTTTACTATTGGTTTAGTGTATTTAGGAGATAATAAAGTAATATAGATAAAAAATATTGGACTACTATAAAGAAAGCTATAGAGTACCTATAAGGTACAAAGAATCTTTGTGCTAACTTATTGCAAATCAGATGATCTGATTATTGCAGGCTACTTTGACAATAATTTTATGAATTATCTTGATGACAAGAAGCTGATATCTAGATACATTTTTATGATAATAGAAGGAGTTGTATCATGTAAACTATTGAGCAGTCAATTACAACAACCTTCACTATAGAGGTTGTTGCATGTTGTGAAGCTATTTAGTTAAGGAATATGATATATGGATTCAAAGTTGTAAAGAGGATATTCAGGACCTTAACCATATATTGCGACAACGTTGTCACAGTAAACTTCTCTCATAATAATGAAAGTGCTGCTTAAACAAACTATTTTGATATTAAATATCAATTCTCTACAGAGAAAATATGTAAGCAATATACATATTGTCATAGATCATATGCTAACGAATCCACTAACCAAATACCTAGGTGTTAAATTATTCGCGAACAAGTGACTAGAATGAGTTTTGCTAAGCTTTTCGGTGTTCAGGGCTAGTGGGAGTTTCATGTTTCTAATTAAAATATTGTTATATCAAGATTAGTGAAATGTTAATGATATTATCATATGTTTCATATACATACATATATGTGTGTGTATGTGCACGTGCGCACGTGCGTAAGAGCATATATGATGTTGTTCATTATGTACGTTTGTTTTATGGCATATCGATAAAGATATTTAAACCATGTCTCATTATTATGTTGAGATGTATTCTTGTTTTAACATCTTAGACTAATACATGAACTATTTCATAAAGATGTACATATGATCACATTTTGATGTACATATCTAGTTTCTCACACATTCCACATTATATTTTGGTCAAAGGAATATAAGTATTCAAAACATGTATGACATTAGCATCCCTATCGGATATGATGATATGTATTATTAGGTACTTATGCTTAATATATGGTTTAATGGTATTACAGTTGTTGTTGTTGACATTCGTTGTTGTGGCAACATATTATAATCTAATTTTTCATTTGTTAAACTATATTGTCTAAGTGGGAGATTATTGGAATTTTCCTATGTGGACTGCCATAGTATAATTAATTATATATTATTTGATTAAATGAATGTCATGACAACTAATTATGTATGGTCAATTAATTATGTTATCAACTATTGAACATATAATAACACCTAGACCATTAATGGATTTTAGTGATAAGAGCCATATAACTGGCCAATGATGATGGTTCAATTGGTCTAATTGGGTAAACAAGGCAAGTCCTTACTTATACCATAATAGAACTGTAGTTGTCCCATTGAGATTTCAATTTTAGTTTCTATCTCTTTTCTCTGCTATAATTGTAACACCTTGATTAAAAAAAGTGGAATTCAATGGACTAATAAGAAAATTTTCAAATTTTTCTGTGGTTGTAGTATAATTTTTCCTTTTTCGAAAAGACTTAGGTGAAGATATTAAACTTTTGTTGGGGTGAAAGCGTAATTTTTCCCATTTCATTTTTTTGTAAAAAGAAAACCTAGATGCTAGCCGCTGATATTTTTCTTTCTCTTCTCTAGAAATTTATGTGGCTCCCAGCACTCTGCTCTCTATCCTTCTCCATCGTCTTCGGTTGTTTCTGGCATCTGCTAAGCTTCCTTATATTTTCCTTCTTCTTTTCTTCTTCTTCTAATCCCCTTTGATCATGTCCAGCTCTGTCCCAAAATGTCCCTATTCCCCTAATCAAACTGTTGTTCAACTTTGCTTTCTTTGGCTGGCATCAGTCTGTTCTAACTGGCGAGCTTCACATGGATTGCTCCACAGTTCAAGTTGCCAGTGCGATCGTTTCATCTTTGAGCTATTGTTAAGCAGCGACCCATGGTCATTATTCACCCCTATTTTCAGTTAATTTTCAATTAAGAGCTTCAGCTCACTTCTATAGCAACTTCAACCAGAATCTTGGTGTCCCATCAGAGTATAAATGGTGGCTCATCAGGTGTGCCAGTCTAACTGTGTTGGTTAAGTGAGTTGCCCTCTAGCTAAAGTGTTTCGGCATCATAGTCCAACACCAATCAACTTCATCGGCTACTGGCATCCTTTTGATCAACTAACCTTATGACCATCCTGTTCTACTTGGAGCTGTTATATGCCAGATGCCATTGTTCCTATTGGATCGAAGCCTCTCCTCCTTTTCTGTGAATCATTCAACATCGAAGTGTTTTGAATGCTGCCCAACTCAATCACTTTCATTTAGTCAGTAACATCTCTACCTCATTGGATAGTAGTCAAGGAAGTCGATGACTTTGTTGTTGTGTTATCTTAGGCAAGCCATGTTGCTATGCTGTCCCGAGCAAGCCACACTGTTGGTGTATTGTAATAAACATGCAGGCTAAAGTTGTTGTGCTGTCCTATGTAAGCCAAGCATGGCTAGCCACTAAAGCCATTTTCAAAGTAATAATTAGGTCATAGTGAGCTCAGAAAAGGGACTATGTTGTTGTTGTATTGCCCTGTACATGCTGAGCTAAGCATTTTGGTTGAGTCCACCTAATGCAGATTGGGCTGTGTAGAGACCAATGAATTTGCAAACCCAACAACAAAGTTTGGACAGTGAAAATTGTGATTGGAACACAGAAGATGAGCCAAAAATAGAGAACTTCCAATCCTCATCTTCCAATTTAATATTTCCAAATGGAAAGGCCATGGCTAACTCAAGGAAGCAAGCTTATTTGCAGGTTCATTCAATTCCAAGAGGTATGATCAATTTGTTACAATGGGATTTTGCATTCATTGAGTACATGCATACCAGGGGCAATTAGACTATTTAAGGAGCACCTAAAGTGAGTGGATAATCCTCCTTACTTAATAAATCCCTTTTTGGAATAATTTTGTTGTATGGAATATTTTGGTTTTTTCCTGAATGTTTTGATATTGATGTTAGTTTTCTTTGAAAACTTTATGGTATGTTGTGTATATATGTATACATAGAAATTTATTTGATGTGATGAAATTATGC
>JANHAO010019475.1:0-13215 GCA_026873985.1 Saraca asoca
GAGGAATCGACCCGTACTCGCCGGTTCTTTGTTACAACTACACCGTGCGCTTACGGTAATTTTAAAATGTGCAATAAGTTTGCAGTACATCATAAACCAATTAAGATTTGCCTAATGATTTCTTCCAAAATGACATCACTCATCTTGAATTTGGATTTGCCAAATAACTTATCCTACCTTCAATCTCTTATAATTGTAATATGATGCAATCTTATTAATTCTCATAAAATTTCATTCTAATTCTACTCATATTAATTGAATCTCCCAAAATCTCAAACCCTAAGCTAACCAATTCTACTTTTCACTCCTAATAACAATAATCAAGTTAATTCTTATAAAAATTTATTAAATTGCAATCCTAAAATCATTTGACCAATTTTAATTCCAAATCCTAAGTTCTAACTTCACTTCCCCCTCACCAGCTAAAAAAAGATTCCTTTAAATATCTTGTTCAAAGTTTAAATTCCTAGCTATTAAATTTCAATAACTAACTTCGGAAAAGAAATTATAACTATCTACTATCAAATCTGAACAATTAGGGAGTAGAAAAATTATACAATAGGAAAAGGGTACAATAAGGTTCGAGTCTGCAAGGCTTTAGGTTACCTTACTTCATTACCATCATAAGCTCTTGATCGATAGCTCTATTGCTTATCAACCAGTGATTCACAGTGGCTAGACTAATGAGTTAGTTACGTTAAGTTAACTCTCTAATAAAGGAATCGTTCTCCATGCCCAAACAGCAAGGCACGTTGACAAAAGCTAAAAGCTAATATGACATATAATGGTTCGACAGACACTAGAGGTGGACAGAAGACAATGGTGAAACACTGCTACAATTAGGCTCTTAGCTCGAGCACTACTGAGAGTGTGGGAAAGGAAATTTTTAGGCTAGAATTTTTGGATTAAGGGGATTCTACTCTCAATTGTGCATTTTACACATTAAAAGGGATGGGAAAGACTAAATATCAAAAAAATAAAATAAAAAATAATTCATAAATTATATATTTATATGTATGATTGCATAATATATAAAATTCAATACATAAAAATTTAAAGTATAGAATGGTGCTTATTAAAATAGAATACAAAGTTGTGCTTCCATTAAAACCAACATGTTAAATATGTGCATTAAGTATCGGAAGTAAATTAAAGTATAAATCAAGCATACTTTATTTAAGTCTAAAGCTCAATTTAATAAGGTACAATAAATATGCCTAGATTTTAAATTCTACTTAACTTGAAAGTAAAATATACTTAGTACAAATTAATTAATTAATATAATAATAATTAGGCAGTAAATGAGCTTCTATAAGTTATAAAATCCAATTAATTAGAATTTTAGTTGTATTTATTATAACTTAGGTCCTAAATCATGTCATAAAATACACCAAATGTTTAAGTAATAGTTAAATTAAAGAACACCCTAAACATTTAATTTAATCTAAATAACAAATCATCTATTTATTATGCTACAATGTTCAATCTTTAATTTATATAAAATAAATAAATAATAACTCATATATCAAATAAAATTCTTTAAACACAGTTTCTGAAATTTCAAATTTCTAACTAAATAAAAACATCACACCATTTATTAGAACTTAGAATTTACATATAATTATCAAATATTCTATAAAAAGAATTTTACAAAAGTTTCTCAAAAGTGATTAGGCACTACAAAATCTCTCCTTTAAAAAAATTTGTCTCCAAATTCTACTAATGTCTTGGTGAAAGAAGCAATGGGAGTCACTTGGTGTAAAATATATTTTTGCTACAAGTGGCACTTGGGTTTAGATCTTGAGTTCATGTTCTTCTAATCTTCTTTAATAGAAATCTAATCTATACTAATGACTATTCTATCATCTTAATTCATTCTTTTAGATACCTTACATAGACATCCCTTATACTGACACAGTCTAAAATAGCCTGTAACCTTTGGACAATCAACCTAAGTTGATTGACTAGGTCTAACTGAGGACTTGGCTTTGGCACATAGCTTTGCCTAGACTAATCAATCAACCACGTTTAGTCAATTGGCCTAGGCATGAAACTTGACCAAGTGAGAGCTTAGTGAACAAACCACCTAACCAACGCATGACAAAAGGCATAACTTAAGCATACATGAACAATATGGTCACAAAAACTACCTAATGAGAATGTTGTTGAGGTTACCAATAAGCTAAAGACACGTGTTAGTACTTTATTCACCTAAAAGCATATTGATTGGCACCTTTGACACCTATATATACTAGCAGGTATCCTTATTTCATATTATCTTTACTCCATTACTAAAACTCTACTAAAACACTAACTTGATCGTTTAAACGTACTTGACAAACTACTTTTGTTGTGTGCAACTAACTTTATTATGTTTGTAGGTCACTTTCGAGTTTCTCTTCGCTTCACTGATCAGTCTCACTACTTAGAGAGTTTCATTTCAGGCCACTTATGGCTTTTTCAGCCACCATTATGTCTTGTCGCTCTCATTCACAATCTTCCCATGCTCTATCAGGGAATGGGCTCTGTCATCATGAAAGGGCTAGAGATGACCACCACAAAGATTGGATGGCAAAGGAGGCTTTGTAAAATACTATTGAGCCTAAGCGTAATGCACTAGTGGGGTATGTTTTCCAGTTACATGAAGAGTTGGATGCCCTCCATTATGCCTAACCATAGTCCACTTTGCCTCCACCACCCCTAGTCCTCTAAGCCCCATTCTCAAGGAAGCCAACCTGATCACCTTATCTTTTTCGTAAGTAACCCAAATCCTTCACATTTTTTAGCCCCAACAATTTCAGCTGCCTCTGACACCCCCCATTACGAGTGCAACCTTCCTTTCCCTAGATTTCTTAACTAATGACTACTATCACTCATTCGTCCTCAACCCCTATCTCTACCTCTAATAAACCTCTCAAGTTCAAACCCTAATTGGGCCACTTGTGCCCAATGTCTGAATTGCTTCACCATAAAATGATTGATGTTTGGCACCATATTATCTATACCCACAAATCATATGACCCGTTAAACTTAATCATGGACCTCACCCAAACCTCTGGTAGCTATCCTCCTATTAGGAGGAGAACCACCCATTCTCAGTGGTTGTCAAGCACTTTGGACATTAACATGTGTCAAGCCTTCTCTACCACCCTCAAAAAAGCTAGCTTACGATGATTCACCAACCTACATCAACATTCGATTAACAATTTTTACCAACTTGCTGAGGCATTTTCCACACACTTTGCTACCAAACAAGCACCTAGGAAAACTTTAGCTGCTTTGGTTATTTTCAGCAAGGGCATTATAAGACCCTTTAGGAGTACTTGGCTTACTTCCACACTTTAGCATTAGAAACTTGAGACTTTAATGAAGGAGTGGCAATTCACCATATTAGTGTGGGCTTTCTTTCAAGGCATTTTTCCCTCTCATTGGCTAAGTGCCCTATGGTCTCTCTCTCTCTCTCTCTCTCTCTTAAAGCTCTTAACCAAATATGAAAAGTACGTCAATATTGAAGAAGCTAAGCTCGCTCATCGACAGATTGAGCACATATAGTTTGATAACGCACCTCTTAGAAAAAGAGCTCCCAAGTGGGAAAGCGGGCCTCCTCAAGGGCGATTTAACAAATACAAACTATTGAATATGCCAATAAGCAATATAGTATAGGATGTTTGGGCAGCTGAGCTAATGAAATTCCCTCTGCAGAAGCGAGAAAATTTGTCCTAGCAGATAAATCCAAGTATAGTAAGTTCCACTGGGATTACAAGCATCACACAGATAAGTGTTTTACCTTGAAGGATGAAATTAAAGCATTTATATGGCAAGGGCATTTGTCAAAGTATAAGAAGTTCCACATAGGAGAAGGGAAAAAATAAGACAGAGAAAAGGATCATTCCCTACAACCCAGTCAATCGAAGGGTAAACAGATAAAAGCAACTTCTCCCATTTTGGGAATGATGAAAACAATTGCTGGAGGTTTCATTGAGAGGAAGTTTTCAAAAATGCAAGGAAAAGGAATTTCAAAGCAAAAATGGCAATAGAGGGGAAGAGAAGGAAGGAACAATATAAATCGATTTGTTTCACAGGGCAAGACTTCAAGAACATTGATAAAGATCATGATGATCCAATGGTTATTTTAACTGTGCTACATAACATTGTTAAAAGGATACTCATTGATCATAGAAGTTCCATTGTCATTTTATATTTATATGTTGTTGACACCTTGAATATTCCTCGAAGCATTTATAAGCTTTACACAAGTGTTTTGATTGGTTTCACAGAAGAGCATGTGCAAGTGAAAGGAACAGTGACTTTGAAGCTAACCTTAAGAACTTGTCCATTGACAAAAAGTGTAAATGTCACTTTCTTATAGTGGCAACCCCTAATAATGCTTACAATGCTATTGGGATGGCCATTTTTGAACCAAGTAGGAGCCATTGTCTCCACTTCCCATTTATTAATGAAGTTTCCAATAACAGAAGGAATTAAAGAAGTACGATCGACTAGCTGGTTGTTCAAAAGTGTTATATGGTAAGTTTAACCAAGACCTAAAAAAGTATTGATCAAGCAAAATCATCACTTGTTTATAAAAAAAGTAGTAAATGTTAAATGGTAGACTCAGCACTACTTGGCGTTCGACATAATGATCCCCATTGATCGAAACTAGGTTCAGATATAAAAGAGGTGTGGATTTTTAGGGACCATGATGATAGAGTAGTCAAGATTAGGGTAGATTAGGGCAAATAGACCAGGATCCGTTAATAAAGCTCCTACAAAATTATATTGAAGTGTTCACTTGTACACCTACTGATATCCTAGGAATTGACATAGAAGTAGCCTTTCATAAATTGTCAATTGATCCAAGTATAAAACTAGTACAACAAAAGAAAAGGAATCATGGTTTTGAGTGAAAAAAAAGTAATAAGAAAAAAGATGGATAAATTGTTGAGCACAGGGTCCATTAGGGAAATCTCAGTTATCACTTGGCTAGCGAATGTAGTCCTAGTGAAAAAAATGATAGGAGGTTGAAAGATGTATATGGACTTCACTAACATTAACAAGGCAGGCCCCAAGATTCATATTCACTTCCAAATATTGATCAGCTGGTAAACAGTGTGGTAGGCTTTGAAATCCTCAATTTTGGAGACATATTTTCAAGATAAAATAAGCTGAAAATACACTTGATAACAAGAGTAAGATAGCATTCATAACTAATCTAGGAACCTTCTATTATAAGGTTATGTTTTTCAACTTAAAGAATGTAGGGGAAACATATCAAAGAATGATGAATAAGCTCTCCAAGAAACAAATAGGGAGGAATATGGAAGTATATGTGGATGATTGATAATTAAATCAAGAGGCCCGGTACAACATTGGCAGGATCTTGATGAGACATTTGAGACCTTGGAGAAGTTTTAGATGAGGTTGAATCCAAAAAAATGTGTGTTTGGGGTGAAAGTCGATAAATTTTTGGGGTTCATGGTTATTGAGAAGGGTATAGAAGCCAACATATCTAAGTGCCAGGCCATAATTGATATGAAGAGCCCAACAAGTATAAAAGAGGTGTAAATGCTCAACAAAAAAGTCATGGCCCTTGCATATTTTATGTCTAGGTTAGTCGACAAACATGCTCCTTTCTTTAAAAATGTTGAAATTTAAATGAACTAACAATTGTGAACAAGCTTTCCAAGAGCTAAAAAAGTATTTAGTCACACCACCTATACTTACTCCACCAGAGCTAGAAGAGACACTGTATATACATTTAGTAGCAATAACAAAAGCCAGTAAGTTCAATGCTTATACGGGAAATTAAAAAAGAGCAGAAACCAATGTCCTTCACAAGTTATATGCTACATAATGCTGAAGTAAGATACCAGTAGATAGAGAAATTAGCTTTCACCTTATTGATAACATCTAGGAATTAAAGCTTTAATACTGAGCCATCAAATTGTTGTTTAGACAGATGTTCCAATTTGGCAAGTGTCGCAAAAGCCTAACCTGGTAGGAAAATTAGTAGCTTGAGTAGTGAAGTTGTTAGAATATGGACTCATTTATGAAATAAGGAAAGTAGTAAAAGCCCAAGCTCTAGCTAACTTTATAGTCAAGTTGGTGAAAACAAAAGAACCTAGGTTGGAAACTTCAGTGTGGACACTATATATGGATAACTCGTTAAACGGTAAAGGAAATGGGGTAAGGTGATCCTAGAAGGACCTATGAACTTAGTTTTAGAGTACTTACTGAAATTCAATTTTAAAGCAACTAAAAATCATGCATAGTATGAAGCACTGATAGTCGGATTAAAGTTAACAAAAGAAGTAGGGGCACGATCTTTAAAATTCAAGAATGACTTTTAGTTAGTAATCACCCATGTCATGGGAGACTATAAGGTGAAAGAGCTGACACTGGCAAGGTATGCTAGCATTGCTAGGAGCCTATTGAAAGGATTCAACTTTGAATTGACAAGGATTCTAAGGGAAGAAAATGAGTAAGTAGACACATTAGTTGGATTAGCCAACATTAAAGTAGTGGTAAATAATAGAATTATAATTCAGGAGATGTTGTAGGCCCCTTGCACGAATGAGGTAATGTGTACAGAGTAAGAAGAGTCATAGTTAGCCCCAATTATGGTATTCTTAGAAGAATGATGATTGTTGGAAAAAAAAAAGCTAAGAAGATTGAACGAAAGGCAAATCGAAGGGAGTAGTTATATAATAAGAGTTTTTCCCTCCCATCACTAAGATGCCCTTGATCAAGCAAAGCCAATTATGCTCTGAGGGAAATCCATGAAGGCATTTATGCATCCCATATAGCAAGAACAATAATCATACTGAGGGTTGTTTAGTCAAGGTACTTTTGGCCAAAGATGAAGTAAGAAGCCTTAGAGCTTATGTGAAGTTATGAAAAATGCCAGAAGTTTGTGAAAGTTCTAAGATAACCAGTGGTTGAACAAATATTTATCTTCACTCCTTGGCTGTTCAACCAATGGGATATCAACCTATTAGGGCCTTTCCCAATCACTCCCGATCAGTTAAAATATGTAGTGCTAGAGGTTAATTACTTTACCAAATGGATAGAGGTAGAGTCCCTTATAACCATAACCTCAAATAACGTTCAAAAGTTTGTTTGGAAGAACATCATTTACAAGTAGAATTTCTAAAAGTATAAGCTTTCATATAAGAAACTTGCTAACAATTCTTTTCAAGTATAATCTTTTTGCAACAATCATATATGGTAATAGAAAATAATTTGCCAGTAGCAACTTTCAAAACTTTTGCATAAGGTATATTCATATTTATATACCTATTATGAAAGTATGAGTCTCACAGGTCTTAAAATGAAGGTTGGGGATCAAGTAAAAATTCACTTCAATCAAGCACTTACAATCAAATGGGTAGGTTGAGCTGGCAAACAGGATCATCCTAGAAGGCTTCCACAAAAGATTAGATAAGGCAAAAAAAAAGATGGATTAAAGAGTTACCAAGCATCTATGGTCTCACAAACCTACTGTGCATTCTGTCGCTTGTGAAACTCATTTCATGCTTATATATAGGAGTGAGGCCATGCTCCTAGTGGAGCTCGAACAATGCTTCAAACAAAGAGAATAATATGAACAACAAAGAAATAAAAGAAGGAGAAGGGAAGAGCTAGACATACTAATCAAGATAAGAGAGATAGCTTAGCTTCAAAATGAAAGCTATAAAACAAAGATTGCTAGGGTTGCAAATAAAAGAGTGAAGAGTAAAGCATTCACAAAGGGAGACTTAGTCCTGCAAAGAGTAGATGAACGATGAATAGTGCAAGCTAAAGGAAAATTAGCAACTAAGTGGGAGAGGCTATTCAAAGTGCAAAAAAGTCTCCTCAACGGTGCTTACAGTTTAAAAACTATTCAAGGGAAGCCCCTTCTCTGAACATGGAATGCAACACACTTGAGGCAATATCATGTATAAATCTAATCGCAAAAAGTGATAATTGTGTATCCAGGACAATGAAATGAAAGTGGAAGGTTATATCATATGTGTGTCAAAGCTCAACTAGATCCCTCAGCACTAATAAAAGTTCAAGTAGATCCTTCAATACTAATAAAAATCTAAGCAATTCCCTTGGTATAAATAAAAGTTTAAGCAAATCCCTCAATACCAATAAAAATCGAAGTAATTCTCTCAATATAAATAAAAGTTCAAGCATATCACTTTGCACCAATAAAATTCAAGTAGTGTTTTAGGTATAAATAAAAGTTCAAGTAGATCCCTCGAGACCAATAAAAGTCTGGGCAGTTCTTTTGGTATAAATAAAAGTCCAAGCAAACCCCTCGAGACTAATAAAAATCAAGGCCATTCCTCAGTATAAATAAAGTTTGAATGGACCCCTTGGCACCAATAAAAGATTAAGCAAATCTTTCATCATTAATAAGAATTCTCAAAACACAATGCAAGAGTAATTAAAAAAGACTAGAAGGAATCCGGACAATTGACATACTAGTAAAAAGAAACTAATCACAAAGCCTGTTAGAGGTACAAACATGAAGACACCGCATAAATTTAATTAAAATAATATTACACACAAAGGAAAAGCCCATAAATTCATTTGTCAATCCATTCAAATAGTCGATTGGTCTGGCCCATACATATGTAAAAAGGGAAAAGTGTGACAATAATCAATATTTAGGGGCCTAATTTTTCTTCCATTTTTCCAAGATCTACTCCTAGGGCTTATTCCCATCAAACTTGGAAAGGCTACACTAGAAGGCCCAATATTTAGCATTTATGTCATCAAAACCACTCCCTTTTCCTTTAGAAGAGCTCTTAGTGAGCATCTTTTGCTTACACAAAGGTAATGCCTGAAGGCAACTAGAGGAAACCTTTGCCCGATTCAGAGAAGTGGAGTCCCTTGCAACAACTATGATTGGCGCTGATTCAACCTAAGTGGTCAATATAATAGCAAGTTTCAGTTTGGCCAAAGGTCAGGTATTTATTTTCATTGATTGCATGGAGTCCATTTTTAAATGACATGTTCAAATAAAGTTGAAAATAAAACAATGAACAAAGAATAAGCTAATAAGGCAGAATACACAAATAAAAAGTTTGAGTGCCCTAATATGATGTGAGAGAAGGATAGATAATCATGAATGGCATAGTCGTTGAAGAAGAACCACCATCACCAACATAATTTAAAGAAGAAAGAAGAAAAAGGAAGCAACAAAATAGAAGCAGGACAAAAGCTCACCTGTAAGGGAAGCAGTGATGAAATTAGAAACTACAGAACATCAGAAAGGGAGAAGGTAGGTAGTAATAGAGTGGGATGCTTGCACAAATAAATTACAATGGCCACTATCAAGAGACCTAAATTAGCTTTTATAGAAAGTTGGCAAAGATCCAACAGTCAAGAAAGATCAAGATGAGCGAGTGAGATGACCTCGCAACTCCTTGAGAAGGAAAAGTCCTGGGGTAACCTCAATTCCCCAGGAAGGAAAAGCCCTTAGGTAATCACAATTCCTCAAGGAAGAAAAATCCCTAGGTTATTTCAATTCTTTAGGAATGAATATCATCAGGGAGGCTAGTCAATATAAATAAAAGCCCAAGTAGATTCCTTGGCACTAATATAGAATTAAGGAGTTCCCTCAGTACAATTAAAAGTTTGAGCAAATCCCTCAGTATAATTAAAAGTCTGAGCAAATCCCTCTGCACTAATAAAAACTAGAAGATTCTCACAATGCAACATTTGAGCACATGCAAGATAAATTGACTGAAAAGACTGGTAGAAACCTGGGTGCTCGATAAATCAACAAAAAGGAAATTGCAAGGCCTATTAGAGGCACACATACAGAGGTGCTATATAAAAATGGATTAAAATAATATGGTACACACAAAAAAATTCATAAATTCATGTGGCCATTCAGCCTATTCCTTACATTAAAAAAAAAAGGAAAGCAAAAAATGCAACAATAATAATCAAAGTCCAGAGGAGCTTAGTTTTCTTTCAACTCTTCAATAATCTACTTAAAGGTCTTGTCCCTATTGATCTCGAAGTGGTCAAGCATCACATGAGGATTAAAGTGTCAGATTTGAAGGATAACTTCGACAAAACTAGTATAAAGTATGGGATAGCTAAGATCTTTAGCCCCTTTCACTGCATCTTTGAGTCTTTTCTCAAAAGTCACTTCCTTCTTTAACCATTTGATCCGTTCAACGTCTAGCTCTTTTGCCAAGCCCTCATTTTTATAGGACAAAGCATCTTGCTCCTTAATAAGCTTAGCAATGCAATTAGTCAGATCGGATATGCTTTTATCCCGATCGACCATCCCTTTATACTTGGCTTCAATTTCTTTTCCTACCTTTCCACCCCATCAGGATTAGTTTTGGCTAGCTCTCTCTCAGTCCAAGCAAAAGACGACATGGTGGCTAAAAGGATGGTAGTTGAATAAATAATCTAAGCCACTAAAGATTTTAATAGGCATAAAGGATTATGGTCCAATATAAAGTCTTCCATATGGTCCTAATCAATGGGAAGCAGTAACTGACTATGTAGGAAAGCACTTAATAAGCATCTTTGTACTATAGACTATTTATAGTATTAAAGAACATGTTACTCCTTTTAAGGGCCTCAATTAGCTATAGTTCCTTCTAGACACCTACTTTGATTTTCTTGGTAGAGGGAGTAGGGTTGAAAAAATTGCCTTCCTTGCCCTTACTTGATTCTTTAGAGGAAGCCTTTCACTTTCTCATGGACAATGTATTACTACGACCAGAGGTAGCTATAGGTTGATTAGAGGAAATAGAGCCGTTGGCAATGTCCGTTGGTGGTGTTAGCTTAAGTTAAGTAGTTAGTGGCACAATAGGCTTTTCCTTGGCCAGAGCCAGGCCATAAATGTTCACTAGATGCTTCAGATGCATCTCTATTGTTTTGTATTTTAGCCAACAATTTGAAACCAACAAAAACAAATAGAAGTCAATGAGACAGAGTCAACAGGCAAAGCTAAAGTGTAAGGTAAAACACATACAAAGGATGCATTGAGCATCAAATAGCCATAATGCTAGTAGTTGAATGATGAGATCTTGGTCTTCGTCCAAGAAATCTTCAAAAAGATGCCCTAAGGCTGTTTTGTGGGTTTAGTCCACTTAGCCGAGTATAGTGGTTCCCTATTTCGAAGAAAAAATGGGTAAAACCCTTTGGCCATTCAAACTTTGAAAAAAAATGCTTCCAAGTGCGAAAATTGGTAAGCATATTTTCCATGATAACTTAATCAGGGTATTAAGTGAAATGCACCCAACCCCCCACTTTTTGCTGAGAGTAGGTGAAGAAAAAAAAAAGAAAAGACTCCATGATTAGGATAAGACAAAGATAGAGGCTCAGTACTTTGAAGCAAAGGAGGAAAGCCCAGGCATTCCAAGTTAACTAATAAGGGCAGACATTTATGGCCGAAAGAATATTCTTTTGAAGTGTGGAGAATGAGGGCAGAGGTGAAAACAGTTGACATATCCTCATAAAACATCAAAAAGGATTAGGTGTCATAGCTATATACTCATTCATCCTTTTAGGCAGGTTCAAAGATAATCCTTTCGGTGGACTCATTCTGGATATGGATCTTCTTTGATTCCTAGATTACGTATGGGTCAGGCCATTTGGTAGAAGCAACTATTTGTTTCACATCTAGGTGGATGTCTTGTAAGTTATCTGGTATAGCATCGATTAGGTCGACCCATTCATTCCTATATTTATTGTAAGATGGATCAGCCATAATTGTTTTAAAGGAAGAACAAAGTGGTAAATAGTGGTTTCAAGCAAGTATTCCCTGAGGTTAGATGCTTAGAGTCTGATGATAGATTGATGGGGTTACCCGATCCACTAGGCATGAAGGGGAAGAACACAAAGTCAAGGACCACTTTCAAAGAAAACAAAGTATGATTAGAATAAGTGAAGCAAAAGGAAAAGATGATTGAGCAAGGATGATCTAATAGAATTAGGAGGTCCTAACAAAAAAGAATCTACATAGAGAGAAGTGGCAAGCACTAATCTCTCTAATGTAGCCCAAGAGAAGACAGATGGGAATGAGACGTAGCCACTAGGAAAAGCCATTGTAGTTAGCACATTACGTAAATTAGGAAAAAAAGAAGAATAAAAGAAACACAGAGTTAAACACTACAAAAGCAAAAGTAAAAGTTACCTACAAAGGTCATGGTGGCGATGCCAGTAGCTAAGGAAGAACACCAGAAAGAATGGTAGAAGGTAGCAGCAGGTCTGAGCTATGAAAAACAAGTTTAAGTAAAAGACAAAGGCCACACTCAGAAGGCTTGGACTAGGTTTTATAGATGAAATGAAGGGATCCAATGATTAGGGTCGACCAAGATGAACGGCCTAGATGGTAATCTTCACCACTGATGCGATAGCTACAAGTTTCGAGGTCTCTCAAGATGACAAACCATCATTATTGACAGTGCAGGTGATAGCTGGCCTAGGAAGGTGAAAAGTTTCTAAGCAGGCCAACCGTGTCTCCCACCAAGCAGGTAGGGGCAAATGACACAGTCTAAAATAGCTTGTAGTCTTTTGACGATCGACTAGGGTTAGCTCAAGAATCAGCTTTGGCACGTAGCTTGGCCTAAACCAATCAACCAACCACGTCTGGTTGATCAACCTAGGAATGGAATTTGACCAAATGTGAGCTTAGTGAACTAACCACCTAACAAATGCATGACAAAAGGCATGACATAAGCATGCATGAACAATGCGATTGTAGCAACTACCTAATGAGAATCTCGTTGAGGTTACCGATAAGCTGAAAACTCGTGGTAGCACTCCATTCACCTAAGAGCACATTAATTAGCACGTTTAACAGCTATATATACTAACAGGTGTCCTTTTTTCATATCATTTTCATTACACTACTAAAACTCTACTAAAATATTGACTTGATCATCAAAGTGTGCTTGGTAGACTATTTCTATCATGTGCAACCGAATTTGTTATGTTTGTAGGTCACATTCTAGCTTCTTTTCACTTTGTCGATCAGCCTCACTACCCAGAGAATTTCATATACCATGCTAATTCTAGACATTCCTTGGGATAAATTCAATAGTTACTACGGCCCTGTTTGGGAAACTGTTTTTTTATTTGTAAAAACAGTTTTCTTATTTTCTTGTTCTGCAAAAACAAAAAAATCTGTTTGGCAACCTGTTTTCAAAAACTATTTTTCAAAAATTGTTTTCTAAAAGTGTAACTAAAAAA
>JANHAO010019476.1:0-13207 GCA_026873985.1 Saraca asoca
TTTATTTAATTCTAGTATGTAAAAATTATTGAATTTAATTATGCCTATACCGATGGCTAAATGAGTAATTGAGTTTCTTTATGCAGGAAATATGCAGGCAAAATGCACAGAATAAAAGCAAGCAGAGCATTCCTCACACTACGGGATCAAAAATATTTGTGCAGAAAAAGGATAAAATGGTAGTATAGCCATCTAATTTAAGTGAATACAATTAAGATTTGCTTATGAAATAACTTTTTTTTCCTTATTTAAATGACAGGAAAAGGAGAGACAAGGTTCCGTTGGATGTGCAGAGTTATGGGATATTGTCCATAGGAGAAGTAATGGCTTATACGTGAATGATAAGGTAAGGAGCATAGGGGTGAGGGTTTGTTAAAAACTTATTACTTTCAAAACAATAATCAGATGATATTTATACCTATGTTTTGTTATTTACTTAGGAAAAATTATAAGAAATCTCGAGCCAAGCTGACCAAACACAACTTTCAATAATTTCCCCCAAACGATGCTTTTAGGCAAGTGTTTAAGAAAGAGCATCCAGGTCATGTTCAAGGACTAGGCATGATTATTTGTCCCACAGTGTCTTTGGGAGAGTTCTAAAAAATGAGGTGATAGCTGTTCATCGAGCTCCAATCCTGTGAACTAAGAAGAATTTCATACCCTTAAATCAGAGCTATATCAAAATCAGTAGGAATTTGCTGAAACATGGGCATAAGTGCAAGCCATTATGGACTACATAAAGGCCATGGGCTGGTGCATTCCATCCCATTTGTCCAGTCAGCCACCTACTGACCGATAGGTATTATGTGTAAAACATGGTCAAATCTATTATTCCAACTGCATGAATACTTGCATTTGGTGATACATTCTTGTTTGCTGCCAAATATGAAGTTTTGTTGATGTAGACATGCAGGCAACACTACATATGTATGCCTTACATTCTGGTGTAATCTACCTTCAGTTTGCAAATGAGCTTTAAGTTTTTGTTTGCTGCCAAATATGAAGTTTTGTTAATGTGGATATGCAGGCAACACTACATATGGATGGCTTGCATTCTGATCTAATCTGCCTTCAGTTTAGAAATGAGTTTTAAGTTTTTGTATCTGTCCTATTCACCATATTCATGTGTAACTAAATCCTCATAAAGCTATCCTTGTATCTGTCCCATTCACCATGCTAATCCTTTGTAGGCTTTGTAAATCCTGAGAAAGATGTCTATTAGTCTACCATTAGTATCTGCTATTTATTCTAATATCTCTTGTCCCAACTCTCTGTTTAAGCTTTGAAGTTATAATTTGAGATAATTGTGCAATGCCATTCCACCTCTATGATCCACCAAGTGTTCTGTCTCCTAAATGTTCTATGTGGTTGTCTTTGGCCATAAGTGTCAAAGACATTAGTAATTAAATTGCTATTTTTTCTGCATAATTGGACCAATTTCTACATAATTGAATTGCTATTTTTTCTACATAATTGGACCAATATGATGTTTGGTTTCTGCATATGTCTGCCAAACTATGGTATAATTATGTTAGTTTATGGGTAATTGAATTGTTGGTTTCAAACCAGAATTTTGCTAAACTATGGAACAATTAAATTGTTGTTTTTGCATATTTAAATCCCTAAGTAATTCTTCAGTCTAAGATTTTCTTTTTTTTTTCTTTTAAAATGGGATTGATGTTAATTTGGAAGATTAATTTTCACCTGTAAATGCAAGGAGATTTTCAGAAGATTTTCAGAAGGTTGCAATCAACATAGAAATGCCACTGATCCTAACCAATCTTCTTAGGTTTTATTATATTTTTTGTTTTAAACAGTGTTTGACTGGAATGTAAAAGTCCATTGATGTTATAACTTTTAGTTGTACCTTTGAATATTTTATTTGAATGAATGCCATTTTTATTATATTTGAATGTATATCACTTTTATTACACCATGGGTTTGCATTTTTATTTTATAGGGATAATTAATGTCATTAATAAATAAAATGAACAGATTGAATGACTTGAAATTTTTTTAAAAAAATATTACAAAAATTTAGCAATAGTTAAAGAATCATTGTAATTAAATATAAAATTAAAAAAT
This sequence comes from Saraca asoca, assembly GCA_026873985.1. NCBI lineage: Eukaryota > Viridiplantae > Streptophyta > Magnoliopsida > Fabales > Fabaceae > Saraca > Saraca asoca. The sequence goes on from JANHAO010019476.1 coordinate 2,086, forward strand.
AGTGATGATTAATTAATCGTCACTAAATTAAATTATAATTTTTTTAAAAAAATAGCAGCGATTAAGTAACCACCACTAAATTAAATTGTAAATTTTTTATAAAAAAATAGCGATGGTTAAATAACCACAACTAAATTTTATTTTTCCAACGGTTTCTTTTAACCTCCCTTAATGTCAATCCAACACCATATTTTCTAGCAGTTCTCGTAACCACCACTATTTTACTCTACGGCGTTTTAAACCACCGCTATATACATTACGTGACCATTGCTATTTTAAGGGTTTTTTTTTTTTTTTTGTAGTGTGAGCACTCTTGCATAGGTCGAATCAAGTTGTAATACTAGTTGTTGAAAAAAAAAAAAAAAAAAGATCCGCCCTTCCAAAACAAACAAACTAGTTGCAAAAGAACAAAAGAGTATATGTGGTAAAAAAATTCAACGCTAGGAAAAAAAAATCATAGATGAAAAAAGTTTTTATAATATCAAAATTATAAAATAACAATTTAAAACCCTATACTTGGTGCAGCATGTTTTTTTAGATGACCAGCCTATGTTAATTAGCAGGTATATGACGAAGGCTTTTTGGCCTGAACTCGTTGGAATGGGTTCGAAGCAGGTCTGGGTTGTAATTAAACGTGAAATATTTGATGGTGAAAATGAAGTAGGGTTTTATGTAACGGATAATCATAGCCCGTATCCAAACTATGATGGGACTGTAGTGTGTATGCGCGTAAAAAATGGCAAAGTTATAGAATCCCAAGGCTTTCATAGCCAAACCATATATAGTGTCTCTACAGAGAAACAACATTTGTGAGAAGTCTATTTCGGGAAATCAAAAAGTTCTTGATCTGTTTTGAAAGAAAATATTTTTTATTTATATTATAGTTCTACAATATTAATATAACAGAAAATATTCTATATATTTAATATTACATGTGAGAAATATATAGAAAAGTAACATTCAATTATTTTAGAAAGAAAATCGTTTTTCTCTACTATTATAATATTATATATTAATTTGTTAATCACAAAGTATCTTAGTTTCATAAAATTCTTTTTTTAAAATTTATTTATGTACAAATAAATAAAATATTTTAAGGAAAATATCTTCGAACAAAACAAATAGAGACAATATTTTATATAAACCCAAAAAGAGAATGTCATCTAATCAACTTGATTATTATCTAATACAACAAGTATTGATGGTTGATTTTGCTAATCAGTCAACCGAGGATTCTGAGAACCAAACTGTTGTTGAGAGTGCGAAGAATGTAAGAGAATGGCGAGAGGTTCAAAAAAAGAGTGGAGAAAACGTGAAGAGTTTTATCATAGTTTGACTAAAGTCAAGATGACCCCTACATCCATGGTGATTGTATTAGCTTTGAGCGGTTGTTTCACTATACAGTCATGCAGAGCAACAGTACATATGTCTATGGCTATTTCTACAGAGTTCTTGCACATATTTTTTCTATGTCCTGATACAATGACTCTCCTCCTTATTTATAGGCATAGGGAGGGTTGCAAATATAATTTGATAAACTGTAAAAACTATCATTACTGCCATAGTGAGCAATAAATGCTGGACAAATCATTGCTAGATTTTAGGGATTGATTTGTCGGTCGAAAGTATAATCCAAGCTATTGATTGGACATTTTGTAATATGACTGGAAGGGAGCTCGCTAGGCATTCTACTCTTACCCAGTGACCTGAGTTCATACTAAGGTCAGTTGCCACTTGTCTTCTGTGACCTCATTTTAGAGGTCATGGGCCTCTTTCTACTGGACTGACCCATGGAACCATTAACCAGCCCATTGGACCTTTGCCAATCCAGTTCACTTAGTTCCAAAGAACACTCGTAACATTAGCCCCCTAACTCTTAGTTGGCTTTACGGGATGGGAGTTGTTGTTTGCTGGCAAAGTCCTTACTTGTAGTTGTCGACGTGGTCAGAGTCTTCACTCAAAGTTTACCATGTTGCCAATTTTTCCTTGTCATGCATTATGTTGATTTGCTTTAGCTAATAACAGACTCTTTGTGTCAGAGTGCTTTAGCCAGTTATAAGTTAGAGCATTTGGTAAATGGTGAGGTGAGCCTGAATTGGAATGAGCTCATTAGGGGTGACTGGTTACGCCTGAGCTAGAGGTGGCATGAGCTCGTGAGGCTTACTGCATTGTGCCAGGTGTACCTGAGCTAGAGATGAGATGAGCTCGTGAGGCTTAACGCATTGCACCAAGTGTGCCCGAGCAAGAGATGAGATAAGCTCATGAGGCTTAGAGTATTGCGCCAGGTGTGACCAAGTTGGAGATAAGATGAGCTCATAAGGCTTAATGCATTACGCTAGGTGTACTCGAGCTGGAGATGAGATGAGCTCATGAGGCTTAGCGCATTGCATCAGGTGTGCCCGAGCTAGAAATGAGATGACCTCATGAGGCTTAGCACATTGCACCAGGTGTACCCCAGCTAGAGATGAGATGAGCTCGTGAGGCTTAGTGCATTATGCCAAGTGTGCTTGAGCTGTTAGTAGCCAATTAGGTGCGCACGCACTGGCATGAGGTCACATGAAAGCTACAGATTATCATAACATAAGGAAGCTACAAGTAATAGATCGTAAGAGAGCCAGGGTCATAATTCATCCATTGCAATTTGCGATCTGGCAGGTAACTTGACACATTCATTTCACATGTGATTCTTTAATTTCTATGGATAGCATAATGATTACTGTCCTCAGCAAATGCATCTTGATTTAAATACTGACATGTGCTAGACCGTTTGATAGTGGGTTATTTGAAGAGTTTCCAGATCTGATGGTTAGTTTGTTTACAATAAAAACCAAGGAGGCTCTTTCCCTTTCTTCATCTGCCATTTGAAGTCTGTCAAACCCAGACCCTTCTTCTCATTTTTCCAATTTTCTGACCGTTCGCTGCTATTTACCATCATTAGCCTTTTTCCAATTTTTTGAGTTTGTCAAGCCAAGTTCGAGTTACCAGGCACCGCTTCCATTCACACTTCAAACTTCTTCTTTGTCTGATAAGGTGAGTTTCTATCCCTGGCCTCACATTTCTGGGTATTGATTTTGAAGCTCTCATGGGTGTGTCTATTATTGACAAAAAATTAAAGTGCGGGCTGTATTTTATCTACTTACCGATAGATATTAGGGTTTCTTGTGGTGGCAGAGTTTTCACCTAGTCTTGTATGTTTCACTGGCTTAGTAGCCGAAACCTTATTTGTAACTTTGGGTTGAGGTGACTTAGGGTGGTAACTACCTTTCTTTCAAGATGAACTATTTTTAGGTTAATGACCTATCTATGTCCAGTGACCTGATCATTTTCTTTTTCTTATTTCCTCGTGTAGATGTCTCAGCCCTGTAGACACTGCCACCTAATAGTTAGTGAGGACACTGAGTCTTAGGAGAGTGAGGGAACATTTCATGTTTCTAGGGGTGCAACCAAATGACATCGCTAGTGAGTCCACAACTCGTTCTAGGCCAGAGGGGTCTAGAGTTGATTCCTATTTCAAGCATCATTCTTCTAGCATCAAACTCAAAGAGTTGAGGGAGATTGTTGAGGCATACTTTTTCCTAAAAGGTTGCTGCATTATGGTGCCATCCCATAATGACCGTGCTACTCATCTTCCCAAAAAGTTTATGGCCATAATTGTTCATCATCTTAATACAGATCATAGGTTTTCGGTCCCCTCATACATAATCAATTTTCTAAATGAGTTGAAGCTCACTCCTACTCAATTAACCCCCAATGCATACTCTACTTTGACTTCTTTAGCACTGGTCCACCTCAAAAATGGCCTCCCTCCTCCTAACGCTAAAGTTCTCAGCCATCTCTAGAGTATTAAGGCCATTGGATAGCAAGAAGGGGTCTATTACCTTTTAGCTTATCCTTCTAAGTATAATATGGTGTTACCTCATGGAGATGCTAAAGGAAAATCCAACATGAGTCTTTATAAGACCCATTGGTTTTATGTATCTTGCTCGTGCTTATGTCATCTTCAAAATTTCTCATTTGTTTTGAATCTGGGTGAGTGAGTTGAGGGGACACAAGCTGTTTCTATCTTTTATTTTGTTTTGAGTCTAACTTTTGCTGTGTTCTTTGCAGATAGAGCAAGAAAGGAGAGGCTAGAGTTAAGAATGGAGGAGATCAAAGTGCTGGATAAGTTTGCTATCTATGATGATTTGTGAAACAACTCGAGGTTTGATAAAGAGCTCTTGCTAGCTCATGGGCTTTCCCTCACTCTTGGCACCGAGCTTCTTGATCATTCGCGGGACATCGGAGCTTATGGTGTAAGGGAAGTTTCCCTAGCTAACTTCAACGAGCAAGGTGACATGGGGAAAGTCAACTTGGTCAGACCTCCTTCTTCATTGAGGTCAAGGCATACTGCCACTTCCAGCATTTCTCATGTTGATTACCCTTCCTCCTCTGTGGTTATTCCAGCTTCTGTTCAAGTTGGCCAACCTTTTTCCTTTTGCTACTATCCAGCTCTGGCTCAAGCCAGTGAACCTTTCACCCTGATGATTGCAAAGGGGACCTTGCTTGCACTGGTTCCCATTTCGCAAGTGGAGCTACCTGAGGTCCAAAGAGAGATATTGAGGTCCCCAGATCATAGAGAGGAAGCCTCAACTGGTCCTCCTCCTAAGAGACAGAAAACTAACAAGGGAAAAGGGATTACTACCGATGCAGAGGAAGGGTCCGAGGGTGCTTCAGAGGATTTGCCTGAAGGTCTATGACCTAAGACCTTGGCATTTTACAACATCATTGATAAAAATGTAGATAAGATCTTGGGGGTCGATAGGAAATCTCTTGAGGGCAAGGAGATCCGGAGCAGCACCTTGGCAAAGATACTAACCCACCACTACTTTTTGGTCAATATCACATTTTCCTATTTTTCCTGTTTCTTAACATGTTCCTTAACTTCTTGTGATTTTTTTTTTACAAATGTTGGAGACAATAAAACTGAGGGATGAAATCATAAACTGGGAAGAAAAGTGAGGTAGGCTTGTAGCAAGCCTAGAAGTAGTGACCAACGAGGTAGCAAAGCTAAGGAGGAGGCTGGAAAGTAATGACACTATGCGGAGGCAAGTTGAAGAAGCCTTGGCTTATAAGACTGCTAACTTGACCTCGAGACTTCACAGGGCCTTTGATGACTTCAAACAAAGGCAGAAGGAGATAGCAACATTAGCAAGGGTAGTTGAGGTTTTTGAAACATAGAAACAAGCTGCTTGGGAGAGGGTAACTAGTGCTAAGGAGAGGGCGAAGCTAGCTAAAGAAGAGACCAAGCAAGTTGTTGAGAGGGTTACGCAAGCTGAAGAAAAGATCGCTAAGGTCAAGAAGGAGACAGCAGCCATGGTTGCTTAGGCCAAAAAAGTTGTGATTTTTGAGACCACTGATACTTTCATGTTCACTTAGTGGCAGAAGTACCCAGACTTCAACTTTTCATTCTTTGGCAGAGAGATCGAGGTAATCATTCAGGGCTTTGTTGAGGGTGCAAAGGCAACTTCACCTCTAGGTGCTAAAAATGTCAGTGATCCTTCCGTTTAGGGCATGGAGTAGAGTAAAGGCAATCCATCAATGCAAGAAATAGTTGAAGAAAGGCCTAGAGAATAAGTAATAGAAAACCTACCTATGGCTACTACAAACTTTTTTGCTACCCAAGATCCTTCTAGTCCTCCGGCTCCATCCTATGTAACACCTCTATAGCTTTGCTTTATGTTTTCTTGATTTGATTTTATGTTTTTTAGTAACTGAGACATCTTTGTGTGAATAACTTGAATTTTGTGATCTGTCAAACATTTGAACATTTTGTTAACAAATTTGTTGGTGAACTGCACAAACCCATATGAGTTATATTAGATTATGGCATACGAGGTTTAAGCTTTTTCACATCGGGGATAGCTGGCTGGGCTATCCTTGTAAAATATAGTTTTTCTTTGTTGAGCTTAAATAGAAAAAAGAATTCTTTGATCCTTATTTAATTTGAAACTTTAAAGAATGTTACAGGTCTACAAGGCCAAGTTTGCCTTTATTAATAATATGGCCAAAGATGCGCCACATTCCATGCTTGAGGGAATTCAACTCCTTCGACGTTTGCCAGGCAATATCCCTCACTTTTCAATTTCTCTTTTTTTACATATGGGCCTTCCCAATTTGGACCCAATGTCCCTTCACTGGGTTATGACCTCCTGGTAAAATGAGGTGTAGGACAAGATTGTCTACTTTGAAGCTCCGAGCTCGGACCCTTCGATTAAAATGTCTTGCGACCCACTATTGGTAGGTCGCAACCCTAAGACAAGCTACATCTTTTATTTCTTCAATAAGATCAAGACTCACAGTGAGCAACTGGTTATTCTCCTTTGGGCTAAAAGTAGCTCTCTGGTGTGAAGTTACTTCAAACTCCACTGATATCATAGCTTCAATTACATAGACCATCAAAAAAGGGGTTTCTCTTGTGGTGCTATGAACCATAGTTTAATAAGCCCATAACACCTTCTGTAACTCCTCTATCCATGCCCCTTTTTTAGCCTCTAATTTTGTCTTTAGGATCTATTTAATGATCTTGGTCACCGCCTCAACCTGTCCATTGGCCTGAGGGTGGTCTACTATCGAAAAACTCTTTAGAATTCTGAGGTCATTACAACACTTAATGAACTTCTTGCTGGTGAATTGAGTCCCATTATCGACTATTATTTGCTGAGGGATGCCAAACTGACAAATAATGTTATTCCAGATAAATTTCTCAATCTAAGAGGAAGAAATTTGGGTTATCTCTTTTACTTCTACCCATTTGGTGAAATAGCTCATAGCTACTATGACGTATTTGCAATTTTTGTGACCTATAGAGAGAGGCCCTATTAGATCAATCCCCCATATTACGAAGGGCCAAGGGCTGACCATTTGTTAAAGGCAGGTTGGAAGAGCTCGAGGAACTTTGGCAAACCTTTAGCACTTACCACACCATTTGACGAGGTTGATTACGTCCTGTTTCATGGTTAGCCAAAAGAAACCTTACCACAGTACTTTTTGAGCCAGTGACAACCCCCAAGTGTGGTTTCCATAATGTCTGGCATGAATTTCCTCTAAGACAAGGTCACAGTTGGGACCATCAATGCACTTAAGAAGTGGAGTCGAGAAACCCCTTCTATAGAGCATATCATCGATGATGTAATATCTAGTAGCTCGGGACTGTGTGCGGCGTGCTTCTAATCTATCTTCCAAGAAGTCACTATCCTATAGGTACTTCAAGATAGGACTCATCCATGAGCCATGTGCCACAATGGTTGTCATTATGGCATCTTTTTGCTCAATGTTCAGAGATGGAAGAGTTTCTGTTGGTATTGCACTTGAAAAATCTGTGTCCTTTACTGCAGCTAAGCGAGTTAATGCATCTGCATATATGTTTTAAGCTTAAGGGATCCGGCTGATCTCATACCTTCAAAATTTGTTAAGCAACTCCTGAATCCTTTGGAGGTAAATAGCCATTTCTAGTCCCTTTGTCTAATATTCCCTTTTCACGTGAAAAACAATAAGTTGAGAGTCGTTAAAGATCTTCAAATTTTCAGTTCATGCCTCCTTTGCCAGATGAAATCCTATGAGTAGTGTTTCATATTCTGCTTTATTATTAGTAGCTCAGAATTTGAACCTTAGAGTATAGAGGATTTTATGCCCTCCTGGGCTGATTAAAGGGATTCCTACTCCTGCTTTCGACTCACATGAGGACTTATCTATATAAAGCTCCTACTATGGTCCTTCTAAAGTTTCCACCTATTCCTTGGTAGGTCTGGTAAATTCTACTATGAAGTCAACTAGGGCTTGTCCCTTAATCACCAATATTGATTTGTAATGGATGTCAAATTGGGCAAGCTTGATTGCCCACTTAAGCAGATGACCTGAGGCATCCATCTTCTAGAGAGTCTATCTTAATGGATACTGAGTAGGCGCCTCAATGGTATGGGCCTAAAAGTAAGGTCATAGTTTTCTAGATGCAAAAACAAGACAATAAACAAGCTTCTCTATAGGAGTATAGTTTTCTTTTGCATTTAGCAACCTCTTGCTCACATAGTACACTGGGAGTTGTGCTCCACTTTCCTCTCAAACAAGGGCTGCACTAATAACATGTTGAGATACTCCTAAGTAAAGAATGTGCTTCTCACTTTCTTATGGTTTGGACAATAACGGAGCTCAGCCTATGTACTCTTTTAAGTGCATAAAAGTAGCTTTACACTCTTCAATCTGTTCAAAGCATTTTGCTTTCCTCAGGATGTCGAAGAACGATAGAAATCTATCTGTTGCTTTTGAGATGAATCTGTTAAGCACCGTGACCCGGCCAGTTAGGCTCTGAATGTCTTTGATCTTGGTCAGTGATCTCATATCGATGAGCACTTTGATTTTCTGTAGGTTTACCTCTATTCCTCTGTCACTAACCATGAACCTAAGAAATTTTCTTGAGGCTACTCCAAACACACACTTAAGAGGATTCAATTTCATTCGATATTTCCTTAGGATCTGGAACATTTCATCTAGATCCTTTACATGATTCACAACTTGTCTAGACTTTACAAGCATATCATCCACATAAACCTCCAAGGTCTTCCCAATCTGATTTTTGAACATCATGTTGACCAACCATTGGTAGGTTGCACCTGTATTTTTGAGCTCGAAGGGCATTACCTTGTAGTAGTATAATCCTCGATCTATGATAAACAAGGTGTGTTCCTCATCTTGAGGCTCCATGTGTATTTGGTTATACCAGTATGCATCCATAAAACTGAGGAGTTGATACCTGGTCATCACATCAACGAGCTAGTCAATCCTTGGCAAGGGAAAGCTATCCTTTGGGCATGCCTTATTAAGGTCTATAAAGTCGATGCATGTCCTCCACTTTCTGTTCTTCTTTTTCACTAAGATAGGGTTAGCTACCGAAATTGGGTAATGAGCCTCCCAGATGAATTTATTAGCTAGTAGTCTATTTACTTCTTCCTTCAAGGCATTAAAGCACTCAGTGATTAGTAGTCTCCTTTTCTAATGGATCGACTGATGGCGAGGATCAATATTCAACTTATGCGACATAATTTTGTGGTCAATTCCCACCATATCCTCATGATTCCAAGCAAAGAAATCTAAGTTTGCTTTGAGAAAATCAGCCAGCTATACCTTTATGTTAGGGGTAGGTTCTTTTTGAGCTTGAGGCACTTTTCGTCATCTGCCTCGTTGACCCTTATCTCTTTGAGTTCTTCTATTAGCTCGGTCTCCTTGTCTACTTCCAGTTGATGGGGGTTGAGATTGTGACTGATCCTAGTTAAGCTTGGAGCTTGGGGTTCTTCGTTAGATACCACATTAACTCTTTTCCCCTTCTCCCTGAACTTGATAGCATCCTCATAACATCATCGAGCTATGTACTGCTCACCTCGTATGCACCTGACTCCATTTGAGGTTAAGAACTGCAATGTCAGCATTCTAGTGGACATGACCAGATCTAAATCATTCATCGTTGGTCGCCTGGCACTATATTGTAAGCCAAAGGGCAGTCAACGACCAAGAAGTCAGCTAGAACTATGGACTGATAATCCTTCTCTCCCAAAGTGATAGGAAGTTTGACTTACCCTATGGGAAATACCATATCACCATAAAGCCAAAGAGAGGTTCAAGCAAAGGTTTGAGATAATTCTAACTCAATCCCATCTGTTCAAAGCATCTTCTATACATGACATTGATTGAGCTACTGGTATCCAACATGATTCTTCACAACCCAACATTATTGACCTTGGCTCCAATGACAAGAGCATCATTATGAGGGGACTGGATTCCCCATACGTCATTGTCTACAAAGGTGATGCATTCTAAAATATCCCTGGCTTTCTTAGCAGGTCTATCAGACTCATAACTCGTAGATAAGACATAGGTCACATTTTGTACATATCACTCACACGAGCTACATGAGGTTCCTGCAATGTGCGGCCCTTCATAGATTGTGAAGATGGTTTTGACCTCTATTATTTGCTCTTATTCAGTGCTCTAAGAAGGTTGCACTATCTACTGCTGAGGTCACTGACCTGGAAGTCGCACCACATAATCTTTCAAGCGACCTCTCTTGATCAGGTCCTCAATTGTGTCTTTAAGTGACCTGTATTTAGAGGTAGTGTGCCCAATGTCATTGTGGTAGGCTAATAACAAAATATTTCAATCATTTAATTGTCCTCTCACTAAGATTCTTAGGGTCTAAACTGATTTATTTGAGTTATAATTATTGCATATTCAAGTTTTGTTTCAATTGGGAGCTTTATGCAAAATTCTACAATATTTGGCCACTTTGAGTAGTTTCTGTAATCTAGTTATAACTTGACCTATACTTGTCCAATTAATGTGATTCTTTTCTTATAGGAAACCTAAGATGTAGATATACAACTTTCATGAAGGCCTCCAAGATTGAATTGCACAATTGGATACCTGAAATTGGAGCTCAAATCATAACCAAAATGTTGTCTTAGTCCTGGCTCTCGCAGCTCGACCTTCATGCATTCAATAGACAATAACTAGAGTTATAGAGGTCTAATTAAGGTGAAACTAAGACCCAATGGAAGCTAAGACATAATTTCACATTTCATATGAAGACTTCCTGAGCTAAAAACGTCATTATAGGCATGCAAAATGAGCTACAACACAGAAGCAGAAATGCTACAAAAATGGGCTTCTGCAAAATGGACTTTTAAGGCCCCAATTAGCCTAAAACTTGAACCCTTTGATCATTCCCTGAGGCAACCCCATACTCCATTAGATCCAAGTCATAGAAGTAGATTGCAATTGGAGTTTCAAGCAAAAGGATACACCTCAGTAAAATGACAACAAGCAACCAGTCTGCACTAACTTTTTATCTACTCCACCAACCAGCTGACAATTCCTCTTTCTTAGGTAGTTTTTGTTAAAATGAGTGTGAGGGCAGAAGAGAGTATTGTATTGTGACATATTGTAGCATTCTGGTTTTATTTTTTCTTTGCATTTTTCATGCTTCCACTCCATGGAAGGCTAAAACTCCTATAATCAATCCAAAGGGGCTGAAAACTTGAAGATTAATGTTGAGGTCTTGATATTTCATTCCACATTCAATCTATTGGTCATTTCT
>JANHAO010019477.1:0-13200 GCA_026873985.1 Saraca asoca
TGCTAGAATCTTACAGCAATGTCAACCTGTTGTTCATGTGTTGGATAAGATTATGTTTATTACTTCTCTTTGGCTTAGAGCCCATAGTTTATTGAGAGATAAGCCTAGCAGTTTTGCGAAGAGAATAAGAATCTGTTCTAGAACATTGATTACAAGTTGGGGTGGTGAATTTTAGAGTTTAAAAATGAAAACAAATAGAAAAAAAAAAAAAGAATGAAACTCAAAGCTTGCGGTGGTGAGTTTTACAGCTCTGAAGCAAATGTAATAGAGGGCTTCATTATCCAAAACCTTTCATTCATCTACGTTCACAACAAGCAGGTGTACATTAAGTGTTGCATTATAAGGTTCAACAACAGTATCATAAACCTTTGGTGATGGGAAGACAGAGAAAGTAAACATCATTCGATCTGGATATTCCTCTCTAATCTTAGAAATGAGGAAGGTTCCCACTCCAAAACCATTTCCACCACCCAGGAAGTGGCACACCTTAAACCCTGAAATAATACAGAAATATATAAATTGAATGATTGCAAGTTCACACAAAGAACGATGCAATTTAGATTGACAAATATACCCTAACAAGTGGAAATCCCCGTATAGCTTCTTATGATTTATTACACAGATAACAATACAAAATTGTAGACCAAGGACTGCCTTTATCTCCTTAGTCAAGTTCGGATGCATCAACATTTTTTGCCCGTGTATAGCTTGATTTGAAATTTTGAACTCATACAAATCGTAATTTCATTGATTTCTGAATAATATCTCAATAAATGTAAATCAATTTATGATATTGTATAGATCCTAAGGCTTCTACATACCTTGATCAGAAAATCACCACAATTGTCCCTCCTTTCCGTTGAGCCAAGCAATATTCGCTTCCAAAGCTACGTTTTGCCCACCCCATCATTGCCCAATCCAATATCCTTTTCTACTTAAAGGAGGAGGAGCTCTTCTATAATAAGAACATATTCCATTTCAGCTCTTTTCTTAAGAAATTTTACTCCAATATTTTTTATTAATTGTAAGATTTGTTTTTATTGTTGATTTGTTACTAATCTGAGTTCTTTATTTTTCTGATTTAATTTTATTAATTATTTTAGATAATTAATTAATTTGACTTGTTAAATGATTCTTCATTATAATTAACTACTAATTAAACTTTGTTTATAACTGTTTAGCTTGAATAGCATCAGGTTTTTAATTCTATGTTGATGTTGGTCAATTATTCTAAAAAATCATGGGGTAATTAATGAATTTGTTGTTAGGCTAAGTGTGTTAATCTCTCTTAGTATTTTTTGTCTTTTAATGTTATTATTGAGTTAGTAAGGATGTTAAGTTTTGATCAATTCAGTAATAAGAGTTAATTCAACTGATGGTCTCAATTAGTGAAATTAAAGAGAAATTAACAATAATTAATAAGAAATTAGTAATAATTAATTTAGATATTAGATCTAATTTGATTATTGATTAAGCGATCAAAGAGAAAATAAAACTTTTATATCTATAATCAATCACTAAATTAAATGTAAGAGTTCTTTAAATTAAAGTTTTTTCATTTAAAGTTCCCTTCATATATATTTAATTTCCTTATTTATATTTATTCCAATTGTTTAATTTCACACTCTGAGTAGATAGTCAACAAGTCTTACTATTTTATTTTTATACATTAAATTAATCATTGTGGATGAAGTTGGACTTCAAATTAGGGTAATTCAACTTCTAATTTTTGTCAATTTCAACATCCCGTTAATTAAATATTACCAATAAACGTGGAAGTGAAGTGATGAAGCAGCTATATGTTACTTAGGTTGCAGTTGTAATGTTGTATTTAACGGGCCTCTTCTTTCCTCCTGTGATTGGGTGATGCTGTTTTTCTAAATTAAAAGTAGTTACTAGCATTTAAAAATTGTCATATTTAGGTTTCTTGGAATTTCCCTGCTCCACGGTATAAACAACAAGGTATCAAGTATATCATGACATCTAATTTCTATAAGCTTTCCTTAAAAAATTAATTTTACGGAAAATTTTGAATTCTTAAAAATTAAATATTTGTATCATTAAATTTTTTTAAATATCAAATTAAATAGTCAAATAAAAAATATAAATTTTAATATATGTAAAATAGGGTAATTTAATTATGAAAATATTCATTCTCTTTAAGGGACTAAATTCCTCATAGAATTATTCTTAAGAAAATTACAAATTTAGAGCTCTTTGTATTGTTTTAGGCCAAAAGAAAATAATAAAAGAAAGTACCCCTCAAATGGGTTAAATAAACGAAAAGGCTTATTCTGGAGCCTGATGAAAATATGAAGGTGAAGTTCAGCGGAAATAACATGGGGTTGATGGAATAATAACTAACCCCTTGCTTGTTTGGAATGGAAAAAAAAAATTGAGGAAAGGAAAATGAGAAGAAAGAAAATGGGAGGAGAAAAAATAAGAAGAGAAGAAAAGAAATTATAGTTTTATTGATTAGTTGGAAAGAAAATAGAAGGAAAAAAAAGGGAAAGAAAAAATTTTATTTGGTATTTTATAATCCATCTATTTATAATTTTTTAAAAAAATAAAAAATAAAAATTTTAATACTTAATTTATAAATAAATTTTAATTAATATATATAATTTTTACTATATTTTATATAAATAAAATGAAATTTAACTATCGAATTCATATTTTTTTTTTGTAACATCTGAAATTATTAGAAAACAAAGGCATATCAACCATTAAGGACACAAGGGCAATATAGGAAGAGAAAAATATAATGAAATATGTTGACCGATGAAAAGTAACACTTGGGAAAAAGTTGTTTTCAAATGGGAAACTACCCACCAAACTAATACAATGGTCAAGAAACTTTTGAAAAGATTGAGACAGGCAACCAACGGATAGCAACCGCAGCCCAACAAGTAAAGGAAGCGGATCGGAGGAAGTAGGACCAGAACTAGCAAACAACAGACTAGCAACTGGGAGGAAGAGAACCAGAATGAGGAGCAAGAAATAACTCAGCAAGCCATGAAAATGAACAGTAGACCAGCAGCTCGGAGGAAGAGAATAAGAATGAGGAGTAGTAGACCAGCAGCTTGAAGGAAGAGAATGAGAATGAGGAGCAAAAAGTAGCTCAGCAAGCTGTGAAAATGAGCAGCAGACCAGTAGCTTAGAGGAAGAGAATGAGAATGAGGAGCAAGAAGCAGCTCTGCAAGCACAACCGGGGAGTTTTCTGCTCATTTTTCGTGCACAAATGGGTAGAAAAATTTTGGTGTAAGACCCATAGCAATTTTTCTAGCCATTTTCTTTTCTGCTTGTTTTCCACCCTCAACCAAGTAGAAGCAAAATCAATTTTCCACCCAAGTTTTCTTGCTAAAATTTTCTTTCCTCTCCTTTTCCATACGGCTAAGCAAAGAGTAAGAGTGATGTAACTACTAAGTAGCGATTTGATTGATGGGTAGGCTAAAAGAATAATCGTATTCCACGGAACTCCTCCTACCAAATATATTAGTAAGTGAATAATAATTATAAGCCCTGAAGAGTAATATCCAACTCATATTTATACAAATTGCACCTAATCAAATAATTAATAGTAAATTTATGACGTGATTTATGTTAGGATGAAGTTAAGAGAAATTTTCCAAAGTGACTAAAATTTAATTTATTAAGGATTACTATAAACATATATATATGAATTTTGTTGTGGGTATTTTTGAGCCTAAAAAGACCTAGCTCATTTAGGATTGAAAACGCTAGAGCAAGTTATCAAGTCGTCAAATGTGAACTCAGATCACTAGTCAACAAGGGTCAAAGTAACCTAACATGTAGCTTTAAGTTGTTAAAAATGATGTCTAGCCCGCAGCTTAAAGTGCTTTCCTGACCATCATGTTGTTGAGGATGACAATTGGAAATTAATGATGGAAATCTATTTCCAAATCAAATATTGTCCATTATGTAATCAATTCACGATTCATTGTATTCAAATTGTAACATCCAGTCACTATAAATATGTGTTGAAATCATTGTACAAATACAATGAACATACAATCAACAGATACTATAACTCGACCAAAAATACAAAAAAATGAACAGTCATAGACGTAGGTATTAATTCAGGTCTAGTCACATTAAAAACCTTCTGGTGTCATCTTGTTTTCCTCTCTCTTCCTCTCTCTTTTTCTTTCTTGTTATTTTACACTCTCAATTTGCAGTTTAAGGGGTTTTGATCCTAGTTGACTAGATTAATACATTAACATTTTGAGGCTAGAGAGAGGGCCCTAAATAGCATTCTTGTTTTTTGATACTATTGCAATGGCTAAAGAAAGAACCACGAAGAGTTTAGATTCTGCGGTTGACCAGCCTGAGGGCCACATAGAATAGTAGTGGGATGTATTACCAGTTAAAGGCCCAGTTTTTCCTGCGGCAGGCACTTCTACCATCCCCAATACAGGTGTTGTCGCTAGCGTGCCGCCATTGGCCCCTTGCCAACCCGCTGCTATTGGTCCTGGGACTAACGAAGTGCAAGCGTAGCATCAGCGTCAAGAAGCACTTGAGAACACGGTGAGAGAATTGGCTAATGTAGTTAAGGCACTAGCTCAGGCACAAACCCAGGGCACGCAAAGGCAGGTTGAGGTCGCTACATTCAGAGAAGTACTTTAGCAACCACGAAAAGAAGTGTCAGTTCCAATGGAGAGGCCAATTAGAGAAGTACCTCAGTGAGCTGATTTAGTTAGCTCTTCTAACATATGGCCCAGATCAGAGGTCTACCAAACTCATAAGGATGATGTCGCACCTTGCTCCATGGGCCCAAGGGTTCGAGTGAACCTAGATAGGGATAGGCATGTGGAGGTTAGCCGTGAGCATATTCAAGTCACAACATGGCATGAGGATGATAATGGAGATAATCAGTGGCCTAGAGGTTTGCGTCGAGCTAGAGGCTCAAACAAGGACAGTCAGGGACATATTCCAGATCAATACTCATTGGATCACAGGCACAAGAGAAGGCCTAGAACCCCAGATCGCCACTTCCACAACTAAGGAAGTGCCAGGAGTTGGTGATCTCCCAGTTGATGATCGAGGCATAAGATCTGATGATAGAAGAGTTGCTTCAGAGGGTACAGTAGTTAGGGGAACACCCTCTAGCTCAGAACTTTCGAGATCGTTATGAGGAGAGGACACTATTCACCAGGAAGATCGAGACAGAGCCTCTCCTTCACAAGTTCAAGATTCTTGCCAGCCTATAATACAATGGGAATAGTGACCCATATGACCACCTTGATGTATTCAATGTACAAATAGATCTTCAGACAAATAATTCTCTGGTCAAATGTTGTGTCTTCCTAGCCACTCTTGGCGACAAACCTCGAAAATGGCTCAGGAGTCTCCCAACTTGTAGCATTGATAGTTAGGAAGAATGTCAGAGGAGATTCATTAACCAATACAAGGCATTTAGAAGGCAGCTCATAACATTCTGCCACCTTGCAACAATCTTTCAGTGGAAGAATGAATCACTAAAAGATTACATCACCAGGTTTAGACATGAGGTTAATAATATGGAGAATCCCTCATATAAAAGTATCTTAACAGCGATCTCAGCCAAACTCTGTAAAGGTGAAAAGTTGTACAAGAGTATAAATAAGTCTCCAGTGAGGGATTTGGGTGAGTTTTATGAGCGAGTTACTAAAAAAATTAGGTGGGAGAAGACCTTTGGCCCTAAGAAGTCTAATTAGAAGGATGAAGCAAACAGCTGCAACCAGAATAAAAAGAAGAGCAATGGCAAGGAGAGTCAAAAGGATGGCTCCGATAATCAAGCTGTAAAGAATGCCAAGAATCACTGACCTCACAGAAGAGACAAGACAAATAGCTTGCCTTAGGATCACAACCTGTCTGCAACGGGTCGTCTACAACAAGATGGTTCAAGTTTGAAACTACAAAATTGGTGATCTCGTACTATGCATTATTCTTCTTGAATCTTGCAAGGCCAATGATGGGACACTAGGTTCGAACTGAGAAGGTCCATATATCATCAAGGAAGACTTAAGAAACGGAGCTTATTACTTAACAAATATGAATGGAATTGAAGTTCAATGAGCTTGGAATGCTACACATCTACACCCATATTTTCAATAAATTTAAGCTTGCCCTTCTAATATTAGTTATACAGGAAGCAAGCTATTCTCAGGGTTAAAAAAGCCACGGTTTGCTAGCTAGTGCCCATTCAAGTTGACCTGAGAGTCACCGTTTGTGGCTTACTAAGCATTAATCTTGGTTCTAACCCAAATAAAGTCATGGTTTGCTAGCTAAGGTCCATTCATGTTAACCTATGTGTTATTGTTTATAACCTACTGGGCATTTAACTTAACTAATATTTACAAAGTTATGGTTTCCTAGCTAAGGTCCATTCATGTTAACCTATATGTTATCGTTTATGACCTATTAGGCATTCAACTTGACTAATATTTATTAAGCCATGGTTTGATAGCTAAGGTCCATTCATATTAACCTATTTGTTATTATTTACGACCTATTGGGCATTCAACTTGGCTAATATTTATTAAACCATGGTTTGTGAGCTAAGGTGCATTCATGTTAACCTTTGAGTTATCATCTGTGACCTACTGAGCATTCAGCTTGGCATTAACTTAAGCATTCAACTTGGCAAGAAAATTATAAAAGAAAAAGTTCATCAAAAACCTCATTCAGTGAAATGAATGTACATATGATGGCATTGGTTGGTACAGACAGAGTAATGGGACAGAAGTCCAAATGATGGCATGACAGATTGCAATCGCTAGCTTTTACTAGCAAACTATAGCTCCTAGTCCACAGATTATACTGAGAGTTTGGGGGCTAATATTGTAGATATTTTTGAGCCATACAAATGGGCTAGTAAAAGCTCAATGGACAAGCCCAGCTGAAAAGGGCCTAGCTTATCTAAGATTGAGGTCATCGGAGTAAGTCATCATGTCGCTAAATATGAACTCAAATCGCTAGTCAATAAAGGTCAAAGCAACCAAACATATAGCTTTAGGTCATTGAAAACGAGGCCTATCCCGCAGCTCGAAGCACGCTTTCTCAGCCATCAGGTCATTGAGGACGATAATTGGAAATTAATGATGAAAATCCATTTCCAAATCAAATATTGTTTATCATGTAATCAATTCACGATTCATTGCATTCAAATTGTAACGCCCCAACCATTATAAATGGGAGTTAAAATTATTATACAAGAAAAATAAACATACAATTAATAGATACTGTAACTCAGCCAAAAATATAGAGAAATGAATAGTCATGGATGCAAGCATTGATTTTGTTGGTGTATACCCTAGAAGCCAATCATAGAATGATTATTTTTGCATACATTGTATTACATTTTAAAGGCAATTCAATTATTATATTTTGTTATATATGCATAATATAAATAAATATAATAATTATCCCTAAAATAATTTATTATTATTAAAATGTCTATAGTCGAGTATTGTTGTAAACTAGGATAGTAATAATATAGCAAGACCAGTATGTATGATGACTGATGACTAAAAATCATAGATATAAGAAATTAAGTCATTACATGGGTACATGTTAGAGAATGAAATGTACTAGACCGATCCGCTATAAGAATGCTACATGGATAGTTATGTGTCATAAGTAATTCTTGTAGTGATCATAATATATATAGTCCTTGGACTTGAAATCACCACGGTTCCCTACATGAGGAGTCATTTACTTTGACACTGTCTAATGTTACCTTTAATAAGGTGGCCTAAAAGGTAGTGGTTAGGTATATCACAAATCATGCAAAGGGATGTAAGTGATCTAGATGAAATTTTGTCCCTCCTACTTAGGAAGAGTAATATCCATGGACCCCTTGATTGAGTGGGACTAAGAAATGCATGCTCAAATGGATCAATATATGATATTGATTCATTTGTTTTTAATTACTCACTCAGGGATCAAGAAACATAAATTGAACTATTAAGAGGATGACGCATTCCATGCCCCGAGTTCAATCTAGATATTTGAACAAAAAGGACTAAGATACCTGGAATATTGGTCACTGTTTAGATATGTCGAATCACAGACATTCTTATTACTTGGGTGGTAGTGATGTATTGCTACATACCACTCACTATCTATGATGCTAAAATTTGATTAATTTTGGTATCATTGCCAACGTAATAAAAACCTACAGGATCATACACAAAGAGTAAGATAAAATTGAAATTAATGTAATATAATTAGGATTCTTAATTGGATTAAGAGATCCTTAGAATATAGCTCAGTATAATATAATATGATATAATATAATGTTGGATTATATTATAATATTATATTATAATGTGATATTATTTAATATTAAAATAATACTATATTTCTCTTGGGCTTTATTAAAGTTATATTACATTAGACTTAATTATTGACATTAGTTAAATTAAGTCAATAACTTAAGACTAAAAGCCTTTTTACACTTTCTGTTGGATTAGAAGTTTCAGTTGGATTAGGACTAGGACTTTCAGTTGAATTAGGCCTAGGTCTTTTCTTACTAAACCCTAGAGTTATAGATATAACATTTAGGGATTAGTGAGGCGGTAGAATAAGAAAAAAAAATAGTTTTGAAAAACGATTAACAGCTCCTAGAAAAACAAAGAGAGATGTTTCTTAGTAGAGACGCAATGAGAGAGGCTATTCCATCTGACAGATCAGAGTTTTGTCATCCTTGTGTGTGGATACCATAGAGACATAGATTAATCAATCTGTGTCAGTGATTTCTGCATCAAATTGCAACATCACATCCAGCCACAACATCATAAGAGACAAAAATTCATCATTATGTGTTGTTGATTTTTGTATCAAAAGCGCAACACCATAAAATATAATCTTAACTAATTAATTTATGTTTTGCTTATGGATCTTGGGTGAGTTTCAAAAATTTTAATTTTTCGCTGTACTTAATACTTCGAAACCTAAAAGATTTAGGCTAAATCACTTTAAAAAAAATTTGATGTCATCTTGTTCTTTCTCTCTTTCTCTCTCTCTCTTTCTTATTATTTTGTACTCTCAATTTGTAATTTGGGACTTTAGATCCTAATTGACTAGATTTATATGTCAATATTTTTATTCAAAAAGTTAAAAAAAAAATATCCTAGGAAAAATTGTAAAATTTTCAAAAGTTGGGGGGCTAGAGCTCCTCAACCATTAGAAAGGTCTTGCCACTGCGTGACAGGGATCGCCACGCTTTCAATCGAATCATGGAACATTCCACATTGGAGTAAGTTAGACATTAGGAAAGACAAGCGAGGCGCTAAGCTAGCATGCCCAGCCTGTGGTTAGTGTAACGAATTTACAGCTGACGAGTCTTATCATGTACAATCAAATTGCTCTCACATATATGATCGCCGGTCACCTGTTCGTCATTCCTTATCGAGTAATATTTGTCATAAGTTGTTGAAGTCAAAACAAAAGTGTATTTTTTACGTTAAAAATAGTTAATTTATTAAACTAATACCTATAAGAATTCTATTGGATGTCATTTAAATTAAAAACTCATAATGAAACAAGAGTGTCTTAATCTTAAGCTTTTACCACTTATTCTTAAGATTTAAAGGATGATAAATTTTATGGTAAATTTTTATCAAAATTTACTATATAAATTTATATCTCTCAACATTTAACAAATGATTAATAGTTAGATCATTATAATCATTTGGTTTTTTATATATCCTCTGAGGTAGATGATCGAGCCATCATAATTATATAATTAAATCATTTAATTATTCATACATCCCCTTTATAACTAATAATAAGTCGAAAAAAAATTACAAATTATTATCTCAATATATAATTCAAATGATCATGATCCAATTTATCAATAATTAATTACTAAATTATTATTTTAAGAATGTTCAATGTAATTGATCATATATGTGTCAATTGATTGAATGATTCATACTGATTATCATCATAAATAGATACTTATTTTTTATCCTTATAAATAAGATTTAGATATATTCATTCTAAACTTACAATCACTTTTTACTAAAAATACGATTAATTTAAATGTTAGATGAATCATAACTATTTTTATCAATCATCTAAACCTCTTTTTACAAGTCTGACCTCCTCCATCACCTGTGGCAGACCTTTCTACCAAAAATCGGTGATTATCAATATCTTTTCCCTTTCTGTTGTGTGAAAAAATAATAAATAAAACAAAAACGAATTACGTTGAAGACAACTTTACCAACGTAAGCGTACAAAGGACAAAAACCTCCTAAAGGAGACTTAACAAATTTGAAACCATGACCGCAAGAGGTCGAGAGTTAGCTTGTTTGCATTTCCTAATTCAACCTTAAAATAATTAAACTAAAATCTATTTTTCTTACTCCAAAATAAGTCATCAGAGAGAACCAGTGGTCCATAATGTATCCGAAAGAGAACAAGTGTTCTATGTATAAATCTCATTTTCAACTTTATATTATGAAAGAAAGGATGTATTCCGTGTGTATTAAAAAAAACTATATTATACATATCCTAATAAATTTAAAAAAAAAATCATTTTAATTGTTTTTTTATTAAAAGCTATAACTTTTATATAAAAATAAAAAAAATTTAAAAATTTTATATAACTTTGAATGATGAGATTGTAATTTTTTTTATATATTTATTACATACAAAAGTTATATATATTTATAACTTTTTATGAATAAATTATAAAATTTTATATAAAAATTTTAAATTTTCATAAATTTTATATTAAACTTGACAAAAACTTATAAGATTTTCAAAGACGTCTCATAATATTTTCGATCAAAGAAATTCTTATACATTCATATTATGAGACTTATTTATATAAAAACAAAAATAATCACTTATCTTTCATTTTTTTTTGGTCAAGTGCTTATGATAACATTTCATTTGAGGTGTAGAATTCCATGATTCTTTGGGCTGAGAAAATCGTATGTAGCATCTAGGCCCTATCGCACTAGCAGCCCAGCCCAAGACAGCGTGATGGGTTCGTTTGGACCCGAATTGGATAATCGGGCAAGTGGTTGCTTCGAAAATTGTCCATCTCGTTTCTTACCGTCCCCCCACTAAGGGAAAAAAAGGCAACAAGACAATTGATTGCACTACCAAAATCAAAGGTTTAATTTTTCATAGAATAAAAATACTTTGAAAAAAGAACTATAAATTCTAAACAACTCATTACTACAAAGTGCATATATTATTCCCATATATGTGGTCAAATGAAAATAGTTTCCCTAAAATATATTCTTATTAAAAATAAAAATCATTAAACATCAATAATCTATTAGTTAAATCTCTTCAAACATCCTAAAGGTCTAAAACCTTCACTCAAAGTTTTAAGTAATTAGAGTTTTTTCACAAGAAAGATGAAAGAAAAATGTATAACTTTGAACCTTAAAAAAAAATGAATAGGAGGCATAACTAGGTAATTAAAACATCTAAACTTTTATATAAAAACATGAGAGATTTTTAATTACATTTAATCTATGTTTTGATAGAGGAGAATAGAGGGGAAAAGAGAGAACAGAAGATTATTGTATGACCTTTTCTTTGTTTGGGACTTTTAGTGAATGATAGAAAAGGAATGGGAGATTATGATTGATCCTCTAAAACCCTCCAATATCGTTCAATATTAGTATTTTTGTACTCTTCCAATTTGGAGATTTTTGAAAAATTTTCTAAATATATAAACAAAGGGAGAAAAAGTCATCTTATAACCATCCATCCTCCTCCCTTTTTTTTATATTCCATTCTCTCTCATTTTCTCCCCTTCCTTTCTCTTCATGACTCACAAACATACCATAATGGAGGAGAATGGAGGGAAAGAAGAGGAAACATAAAATTATTGAATAAACTTTTCTTTACTTGAGAGTTTTAGTGAAAGAAGAGAAGGGAATAAGGGATTATAATTAATTCTCCAAAACCTTCCTATATATTCTACTACTAATATTTTTGTGTTCCTCGAATTTAAAGATTTTTGGAGGATTTTCTAAACATCTAAATAAAGAAAAAAGAAGTTATGAATTTGTCAAATATTTTATCAAAAAAATTAAACTGATTGAAATTATGTTATCATGACATGAATGAAATGTGAACATAAAAATAAAAATTAGATATTAAAATTACATGTAGTCGTCATTCGATCCATTATAGGTAATTAAAATTTTACCTTGTTCTAGTTTGATTTCTTACTAATCTTGTAAGTTCACTTTAATGTATTCTAATTTTGACAAGATCTCTTATTCTATCAAACCCTAATCGTCGCAATGAATAAAGAGAACACAAGTTTGCAACTTGATAAAGAGAATGCAATAGAATTATGATTTCAGGAGTAGAAACTCATCATAATAAAATATGGAAATAACCTGACTCATCAATAAAAGAATACCTAATTTATTATTTAGGCCTAAGTGTTATTATAAATAAAAATCTGACTATAAAATGTCACAAATAGACTAATACTTTAACATTAATAAAATTCTAAATTATGTTAGGTCTAATATTAGAGAAAATTCTAATAGACTTAAGTATCTATTCTCTTTTATTTATCTTTCCTTTTTAACTCTCAAACATATCATAAATATATTTTAATTGCATGCACTAAATCAATTAAAAAATGAGTATATCGTTATTAATTAGACGATAGAGTAATTAATATTTATATGATAAAAAACTATGTATCCCTCCTTAGATTGAGATAGTGCAGATACAATTAAATGCATTTAATATAATTAAGAATCTCTAATTACAACAATGATATTAGTGTTAATTTAAGCTAGTAGGAACTAATTCTTTCAACGTCCGGTTAGGTCAGTGTCACCAACTAACCAAGGGCAAACCACGAGAGGAAGTCGAAGACAAGAAATTAACCAACTAAAGAGTGGCAGAAAAACAATGATAGCTATATAAGCATACACTGTATGGTGTGTGAAAGAGATATTTACGAAGAATATTAAAATTTACTGAATGAGTCTCAATCAAATATTTAAAACCAGCATTTCCGGTTCTGAAAACTGTGCAAACGCATGCATTATTACAACGTCTCGTTTACGGTTGAAAATGACTGCAACCCAAGGCCTTGGCCTCCAAAGTCTTTCTCTCCGTAGAAAACCAGATTTGGATTCAAGAATAATCTATTTCTATTGGTTGCTGCTTTGAGACTTGCAAAGTATGAAATCTACT
>JANHAO010019478.1:0-13218 GCA_026873985.1 Saraca asoca
TGTGTGTGTGTGTGTGTTTTTCCCATAATGTTAAGTATAACTAGTATTTTGCAATTGTTTCGAGAGGTTATAGAATGGCAATTTGCTACTTAGTTTGCAAATTATGCTATGATAAGAGGGTTGTTTGATTATTAGTATCAAATCTGTCTAAGAGTCTTTTAATCAGTTGTATGTTTTTATGTTGAACTTGTCCTCAAGGTCTTTCTTGTAAATTAACGTTACCAATGGAGTATGTGTCTGAGGTATGTAGAAGTGGTAAGTTTGTTTTTCCTTTGCAAGTAACAAAATACTCCTTTCAGAACCTCTGCTCTAATGTGTTTTGCTATGCTGATCTGCATACAAAATGCAGTTATTTTAATTGCAGAAATTTATATATCCATAGCTTCAAATTTATGTAGTGTTACTCATTTTTTGTTGATATGAAGACAAATGGAGCATCTTCCAGACATGAAAACTCCCGGAAGGGGAATGCGAAAGAGCGGAGGAATTATTGCAGGAGGCGGCGGCCAGGGTAGCAGTAGGGGGAGGCATAGCAAGAAGCAGAAGGTTTCATCTGGTCATGATGTTTCCTCCAATGACTCTCTGGTATTTCTGCATTGTCATCTCATCTAATTGTTGGAAATCAACCTTAGCATTTGGCAAAATCGTACCTTTTTTGTGACTTAGACAGCAAGCAAAGCTTGCTGCAGAATTGTGATTTCTTTGAGCAGAGAGTAAGAAAAACTCAGAAAATGGAGGAAGAATGGGTTCTTGGGGATATCTTGGTGTAATTTAAGGCAGAAAACTTGTAGGCCTGGGGTTCATTATTGTAGCCTTCCTGCCATGCTTCACCAATGTGATGGTGGTGGTGCCTTCGATCTTGTATTCTGTTTTTATTTGTATTTTGTACCCATTGCTGCCATTGTACCCTTATGCTAGCTAATTAATACATTTTAAATCATAAATAGATAAAATAAGTTGTGCATGTTTAAAATTAGCAAAATAATACTTAGATAATACTCTAGAGAAAACAAAAGGAGGTATATTTCTAATTTTTCATATTTCAAATAATGAGTTTAAAATCTTATTGGAAGAATTTGATATTATCATTGAAAGTTATAGATTTTATTTATCTATTTTGAGATTAAAAAAATTGAATTATATTTTTATGTGTAATAAAATAATAATAAATTATATATATTTTTAACATAAAAGAGAAAAAAAAAAGAAAAAATTCACCAGAAAAGAAAGTCTGATAAGATATTTATTTATAACTCATGGTGAAAGCAGAGTGGAGTTATCAAAAAGTAGTGGTTAATAGGAAAAGGCAATGGTGATTCCAAGCAAAGAAAAATGGAAGCTGGTGGGGATGGGTCCTACAGCACGTGGGACAGACCCCACGTGTGGGTTGTGATAAAGTTAAGTACATGATCCATTTGCTAAGGCAAGACCATGCTTTCTTTATCTGCCCTTTTTGGTTTGATGGTGTGATTCATGGACTCACCAAATTAAGGGCACTAAGACTGACATATATTGCCATTTGGTACGCATTAAATAATCAGAAAATAAACACAAAGTAAATAAGAATGAAATAATATATTTATATGTAAAAAAAATTAGTATATCGATTTTTTATTAATTTAGTGCACTTAATTAATTACAGGCTAACTTATTTTATTATTTTTTATAATATCATTTAATTTTTAATTAGATATTTATAATTTATTAAATTTTAATGGAAAGAAATTCGTGGCTGGTTTATAACTTGTGGATTCATTGAACCTGAAAGCATGAAGATTTGAATACAAGAATTGCATGCAAATTTTAATTATTCAAACATAAAGTCTGATTCTTATTTTTGTTCTGAATTTTGGCATATTAATAATGTTCAGATGATTCCAGAGCTTATAAGATACATGTTCTTTGCTTTCTTCATTACTTGGATTCATTTCAACCATATCTCCTCAATTTTTCTATAGCAAATGTGTGGCTAAGGATTAGGAGGACGGTGCTTTCTTTTTACAAATATCTAGTAATCATTGCACTGATTGCACAGACATTTTTGTTGGATTCGTAGAATTTATATAAATTTTTATTTCTCAGAATAAATAGAGAAATGAGTAAATTCTCTTATCATCTGAACTAATAAATTTTTTCATCAAATTCAAAATTGAAACAGCAAAGAGAAGAGCAAACTTTTATCTAATAATGGATTATTATAGTATTAATAAAAATATTTTCCCATGCGGAGGGGATTAAAAGCATAATAAAAAAAAATTATCAAAAAAGTAATTTTGGGATGATCCATGCTCACAGGCTGAAATTCTAAAACCACTTGATCAAGTGGAAGGAAAAAAAAAAAAAAAGGCTTTTTTAGGGAAGCTTCTTTGAGGATGGTACACAAGCTAGTTAGAACTTGCAATTGACAGATAAATGAATGCATTTTGAATTCAAGTGACTTCACATGAACTTGATCTTGATTTTTATTTGGGAGTTAGTGTTGTAAAAGTTAATTTTTGTGCATTTTGATTAGCACATGTATAACTGTCAAAACGGGCCGACCCACCCTGATCTGCCTTAACCCGTCATCAAATAGGGTGGGGCGGGTTAGCCCACCAGTTGAGCGGGCTGAGAAAGCTTCAATCCAACCCAACTTATTTATATAGCGAGATAAGTCAACTCGATAGTCCAACACATTTTGACATGTAAAATTGTCAAAATAGGCTAACTTGCCCCTACCCACCCCTCGACCTACCTCAACCCACCACCAAATGAAACAGGATAGGTTGGCCTATCAGCTGGGCGGACTAAGAAAACCTCAACGCAACCCAATCCATTTGCATAGTGGGATGGGCCAACCCGACAGACTCAATCCATTTTGACAGCTCTAAGTACATATTGGGAATTTTATTCAAATTTTATTTGTGTAAAATAGGATAATTATCTATTTATATCTTAATCTTATTTAAGTTTAAATTTTGATTAAATAAGTACTCTAATCAAGTTAGATATATCAAATTATTTAATATTATGATTAAGTTAGACTTATTCTTTGATAATAATTTTTTATTATAAATATTCGTATTATGTAAGATTTATTTGGATGGGAAGAGAGAGTTCTTTTATAGTCTCGTGGAGTTACCTAGGATCTCAAAATTAATTCTTCTTTTTTTTTTTTGTAGTCTCGTGGGATTATCTAAGATCTCAAAATTAATTCTTACTCTTTTATAGTGATTATTGATAGCAAAGATCATTATACTGAATAGTATTTTTTAGTGTATTTAGAATGGAATTTTGAAAATTATTATATCGTTTGTATTCTTTTTCTTGTTCTTATGGTAAATTTGTTTTTCATCTTTATTTGTGAAATAGACTAAAATATCGAATCATATTAAATATTTATACTTTTTAATATTTATACTTCTTTAATCTTATATCATGCTCATGTACATGCTTCCACATCATCTAAATTTTCTAACAATGCATCCCTGATAAGTTAAAATCATTTATAATCTTTAGGACAAATGATGAATGTTTGCTTCTCCTATGTAATTATATATCCAAACAAGTTAATATTGATTTAATTATTATATTTGATAGGATAAGAACTCGATGCCAAAATTTATAAAATTTTTGCATTTATTTGTAAAAGATTTTTTTTTTGTGATTTAAAAAACATTAAATTTATAATATATATCTAATTATGTAATTCAGATTTGTTTTTAAAATTACTCAATTTCAGATTTCGCATGAATTTTTCATCACACTTAATTATCAAGTAGTGTTGCTCTCGGTTTTTTAGCAACATATTTCATATAAATTTAGTCCATATGACAATTCAGTTCAGCCCTTGACTTCAAACACATGGGTGAATGAGTGGCCATTTGTCCTTATTGCATACAATTAACAACTAGAGTCTTCACATTTCACATAAAAAAGGAATATACTAAAACGCCCTAGTGCCATGTTTGAATGGAAGAACGGGGATAAAGTTGTGCCATAATTTTTTTTATTTGAAAATTTTGAAAAAAAAAATTAAAATTTATAACTAATTCTCCAGAATTTTCTAACATTCTTCACTACTTATTATTATATGTACATCTGATTTAGAGGATTTTATAGATTTTTTAAACATTCAAACAAGAGGAAGAGAAGGTCTCTCCTATTCATTTATCTTCCTCCCTTTTCTTACTTTCCACTCTATTTTCTTCTCTTGCAAATGCATTGTGATCTGAGCTCATAGAAAGAAACAAAGTTAATGCGACAAATAGTCCACTCTAACTCCTCATCTAATCATTGGGCTGCCCATATTGTTTGTAGATTCCTTTTTGTTCATGCCCAGAGGATGTTCATTGGGTAACTAAGTAGGCCCATTATCAACCTCAAAGGCTAACATGATCAAAAATTTGAGAAATTAATCAGTGTTCTGGCCAGCCGAACTTGAAAAAGTTTGGGGATAGGGTCCACTGAAAAAAAAAAACAAGAGTTCAGGCTCAGAAGCAATTGCTAGCATGAGTTCTCTTGCTCTGCCGTTTACAGAGTGAGATATACATCTTGTGTAACTACTTTGGTTGGTGTTTTTACTCTTTGAAAGTGGAGTTTGTTTTGCCGTGATCTTTTTAAAATGCTATTTTTAGTCTTTGGATCTTGGGTTGGTTACATCTCTCAAGATATAAAGAGAATTGTTCGCTTGCTCCAGGCGTGGACAAGGATAGAGTTAGATGCAGTTCAAATCAGCTCGATTTGAAATATTTAAATTCAAGTGGACACGTTTAAAAAACATGATCTAAATGTTTATTCAATTCTTGTATTTATAACTAGTTACCCTTTTTAAGTCCTACTTTTTTAGGTTTGTGTTTCAGTTTCAAAACCGGATGAGATCATATATGTCCATCCTAGCACTTAGGAATGTACAGTTAAATTGATGTCCAAAATTGATTCCTTTTTATTGAGTCTATGTTGTTGAGTCTAATCCTTACGTAAAATGATTTAATATTTATTTTAATAATAACAAATATTTTAAATATGTTAATGTGCTTATTTACAGTGGAATTATCTTTAGAAGGCCTCGAATAATGTATTAAAGATTTAATTAGGCCTAAAATTATTTTGTAAAAGCTAGAGTATTTCTTAGATTTAGCTAAAGGTTAAAAATCAATTTTAGATAATATTTATCTTAAGGAGTTTTCAAAAATATTTTTAAATTATTTTCTATGAAGGTAAAAGTTTTTGACAAGTTTTATTTTTTGAAAAATATAATCTTTAATTGAAAAGAATGGTTTGAAAGTCATTTAAAAATGTTTCTAATCAAATATCTATCGAAATAATATTTAAAACCATACGTAGAAGAGAGAATTAATTTAAGAGTGTATTCAGATAATTTTGAGCTTGCGAATCAATTCACCAATCTAAAATAGACATATGAATAAATTTGTAAATTGATTTATGGCCCCTTTGAAAAATGTTTGAGAGTCATTCATTTTAAGCCAATTTATTCGTAATTTTAAACATTGGGCATGCCAATTGTCTTGTGCCCTTTTAAAAATGCCCAAGATCTATTCATTTTAAGTGAGCCAATTTGCAACTCAAAACATGAGGCTTGTAAATCTATTCATGCACATTAAATTTTATGCAAAGAACCTTTCAACTTGAATGAATTGATTTATAATTCAAAAAATGTCTTCGTGAATTAATTTAGTTAGGATAAATTTTAAATTAATGATTTTTAATTGTATCTAATAGCTCTTACTATAAATATTCTCTCTATTCGTTTTCAGTACAATTCTTCATGATCCTAAGAGGCAAATACGACCCAAATTTGAGCAATTCCCTTTCCTATTCAACTCTAATTTTATTATTTAAAGTTTTTTGCAATGACCATATCACTTTTTGAACAATTTATACAAAATTCTTTTTATAAAATTATATTAATGTAGAATATATGCGTAAGAATAGTAAAAATAGGTTTTGAAGAAATCCTTTTTTTACATATGATTTTATTCAATTACTTATAATTTTTCAATTTT
The DNA here is from genome assembly GCA_026873985.1 of Saraca asoca. Lineage (NCBI taxonomy): Eukaryota > Viridiplantae > Streptophyta > Magnoliopsida > Fabales > Fabaceae > Saraca > Saraca asoca. The sequence continues at coordinate 6,006 of JANHAO010019478.1, forward strand.
TTAAATATTCTGATTTATTAAATTCTTTTAGTAATCATTATAAATAATTAAGAAATTAATTATTTGTGTTTAAATTAATGATAATGTGTTTAAAGTACTTCTTTCATCTCAAATATATCTTAAATAAATTATATTTTTATTAATAATTATTTTAAAGAATGAAAATAATAATGAATAAATTATTTATGTCTATTTTAAATGCTCGAAGTATCATTTATTTTAACTAATAAATAAGCATTTGATTTATTTTATGATAAAATCTATGACTTAAGCTTTATTAAGTGTTATTAAATTTTTATTTAATTGAAATTTTTTTTTTAAAATTTGGTGGCATATTTAATATTCTATTTTCATTTCGGTTGTTATTTAATGTGCATTAAGTAAATATCAATTTTAATGATTTAGAACCTAAAACTTATGCAAATTTATTATACTTTGTTAAATACGATCTTAGATTTAATTGCAATGAATTAAAAAATATGTTTAATTATTTTAATTACTTAATATGTTTTCTTCTATCAAACTTGTTGAAAAATATATACAGGCTTTTTACATCATTTTTTTTATTTTCATTTCTTTTCCCAATTATTTTTGTTTGCTCTTTTCTTCTTTTTTTCCCCCCAAATTTCTGGACATTTCCATACCATCACCCCCCATGTCGTGTTCTTTCTTTTGCTCCTTTAGACCACAAACCCTCTCGTCTCCCCTTCTTTCTTGTACATTCGTCTTCTTTTCAAACAAAACCCTGAACCCCAGTCACCGTTAATGGTTGTTTGCGCCGCAGCCCATCTCTTATGCCGCCGCCGCTTCATCCTCTTCCTCCCAATCTGCTTCGTAAGTAAACCAATCTCATATGGTTTCTTTGTATCTTGATTTAAAATTTATTAAGTAAAATAATCCAATAGTTTTATAACTCAGTTTTGTTGGATAAAGAATCCATGTTTAAATTTCTTGTTGCTTGGGTGTTCTAAATCTCCTGTTTTCTCTTTTGTTTTCCCTGTTGCTTGGTTGTATATCAATTAGGTGGCATTTTAAAAAATTGTTAGATTATTATATTTAGTCTAATTTTTTTTAAAAAAGCTTATTTGGAAATATTCATATTTATGTTAATGTTTTCAGTCTAATTATTTTCCTAAAATATTGCTATAGAAGAGCTCGATATCTTATATTTTTATAATGTAGAATGCTTTAATTATATAAAAAAATTATTTTACTCACTCCTATATTAATGTCTTTCTACCTTAATTTACCACTATCCATTATCGTTGATCCCCTCCTTCTATCACTCACAATTGTAGACCATCACCTACCATTGTTGATCACGATATATCATTATTGATTGATTAACTTTTTGTTATTAATAGTTCAATTTTGATTATGATGTTTTTGATGATTTAATAATATTTTAAAGATATATAAATTAATTAAAACATAATATTTGTAACATTTTTAAGAATTTTTTTGATTAAACAAAACAGGGTAATGTGACATTAAAAAAAAATATATAATTTCATGAATTAAACATCACCTCAAAGTCTATTGCTAGTCAGATTTATGTAGTCCAAATAATGCTTCTTTTTTACTTTGGTCTTACTCTTTCAAATTTGACATATAAATAAAGCAAGACAATCATTTCCTTTATCTATTATTTTTGTGTAAAAAGAAATAAACTTTGGGAAATTGTGCCTAGACTCAATATTCATTTAATTATAGGAATTAAATGGATTTTTAGGAATAAGTTTAACAAAAATTATGTCATTGTTAGAAATAATAAAACCTGATTGATTATAGAAGGTTACAATCAATAGGAAGACATTGATTTTGATAAAATATATGTGTCAGTAGCCAGACTAGAAGCAATTAGAATATTTCTGACATATGCTTGCATGAAAAGGATTTAAGTTTTACCAAATGGATGTTAAAAGTGCCTTCTTAAATGGTCTAATTTCAGAAAAAGTTTATGTTGAACTACTTATGGGTTTTTGAAAGTCATTTATTTCCTAATTATGCTTATAAATTTAAAAAGGCTCTTTACGGTCTCAAACAAGCTTCTAGAGTTTGGTATGAATGATTGAGCAAATTTCTTATGAATAATGATTTTTTTTAAAGAAGCAAAATTGACACAACTTAGTTCATTAAGCATAAAGGCAATGATTTTTTTTTTCTTTTTGTAAATATATGTTGATGATATTATTTTTTTGTGTTATTAATGAGTCCATGTGCAAGGATTTTGCTAAAATTATGTAAGAAGGATTCAAAATATCCATGATGGGAGAGCTAAATTTCTTTTTTTGTTTCCAACTTGAGTAACCAACAGATGGACTATTTATAAGCCAAACCAAATATACGAAGGCATTGCTCAAAAAGTTCAAAATGGAAACCGTAAAACCTTTTAAAATCCCTATAAGCCCTTCAACAAAACTAGATCCTTGATGAGGGGGTAAAAAGGTGGATATTATTTTGTATAAAGGAATGATAGGTAGCTTACTCTATCTTACTGCAAGTAGACCCAATATCATGTTTAGTGCGTGTATGTGTATAAGGTTCTAAGCAAATCCAAAACACTCTCATTTGATTGTTATTTAAAGAATTTTAAGATATCTTGTAGACACACTATACACTAGGTTGTGGTATTCTAGAATAAGTTCTAGCTCTTTAATTGGTTATTCGATGTCGATTTTGCTGGTAGGTGAACAGAATAGAAGAGTACTAGCAGAATATATCAATTTCTTGATTATTCCTTAATCACATGGCATAGCAAAAAAAAAAAAAAGTGTAGTTTTATTGTTTTGTCCATCATAGAAGTGGAGTACATAGTTGCGGTAGTTGTTATGCTTAATTCCTATAGATAAGACAACAATTGTAAGATTTTGATTAAATTTTGATCATATTTTAATCAAATGTTATAACACAAGTGCCATTAATCTAATAAAAAAACCCTATCATGCACTATAGAACTAAACATCTAGAGATAAGATATTATTTCACTAGTGATCATATTTAAAGAGGAAACATGCCATCATTCAAACTAATTTTTAACTTAAAAAAAACATTTTCAAAAAACCTCTTGGTGAAAATTATTTTGTATTTTTATAAGAAAAGAGTTAGGCATGTTAAATCTTTTAGAAAATGAATTTATTTGAATTGAAGCACTTATTTCTATTTGTTTTATTCCTTTTTAAGTAATGTTAATCAATTGTTTAAATTGTTTTTGAGTTTATTTAATTATTTTTATTGAATCATTTACTACTTTGGCATTAGAGAGTCCCCCTATTTAAGTGATTTTGGGTTGCTTGAAGTGGAGATTCGTAGTTCGAGATATGGAAAGGTAAAAGAAATTGAAGTTTTTCAGTTTGGAGTAGGGTGAATCGATTTAGGCAAAGTTTAGAGGTCCGAATTGATTGATGAGGATTAGAGGGGTCTTAGGTTGCTTTTAGGAGAGTATGAATTGACCCCGTGAATCGATTCATACATTAGTGTTGTCTATCTTCCTTTGCGAATTGACTCATGAATTCGTTTGTTCAGGAAATTTAATTTTGTGGATCGACTCATAAAATGATTTGTCTGTGTTATTTAAATTTGAATCACATTTCAACAGTCATCTTGCAAAGAAACCTGATCCTAAATCCTCCTTTCTCTATCTCTCTTTAACATTCTCTCACCTTCTCTAATATTCAAATTTCATTGATTAATTCACAAATTCACTTCACCTAAACACTTTTTACTTATTTTCCTTTAATTTTACCTATTGAAATTTCCAAAATTTCTTTCTCTATCCAAAAATTCCTAAATTCTTCATTCTTCAATCAAGAAATTCAATGATTGACGATTTTGTTGATAGAAGGAGGAAGATGGTTGGTGATAAGTAGATGGTTTATCTTAGCACTTAAATGGAAGAAGAAAAGTTCTTTCCCAATCATGATTTATATGACCGGTATCTTGTCACTACAAGAAAAACAGGATTTTCTAACGGAATATTATAATGGATTCTAAATCAATGGAATATTCCAACTGGCATTCCAACAAATTAGAATCCATTGGAGTACTCCAGTGAAAATTCCAACAGATGGCTGTTTTGTTGGAATAGTCCGTAGGAAATTCCATTGGAGCAAACTTCCAACAGACATTCCAACGGATTTTTCCATTGGAATAAGAAATCGAAACATTCTAATGAACAGTTTCATTAGAATTTCCGTTGGAATCCTCTAAAATAAAATTTGCCCCAGCCGATTTCTTCTCCATTTTTCCCGAGACCTCTCTTGTGTTCTCTCCCCAACCGAAGCTCTCTCCGTTTTCCGACCACCAGCCACCATCCCTTGTGGTCAGCTGGAGCTCCTATTCTCTGGCACTGTCTTTCTTTTTCCCGAATATAGTCTTTCTCTCCTTAAAGCTCCATTGCAGCATCTCTTTCGATGAGCTGCTTCTTCCTGGTTTGGTTTGCTCAAGCATTTCCTCTTTTTCCAGCCATCTTCTTCCTTCCTCCAGCGCTTCCTTCTAATCACAGCAGCTTTTCTTTCCCCTGTTTGGAGTTGGTTTAGCTGAGCCTTCCTTTTTGCTTGCTGACAAGGCTTTTGCCAGTGGTGAGCTAGTCACTGACACTTCGAACTCCAGTGAATGTTCCTAAGTTGTTAGATTTATTTTATAGCAATTTTCTAGCTATCTTTTTAAGATATCTAGTTGAAACCCCAATGTGAAATTTTTGAAGAAACTTGGGATTTTTGTGATTATTTTGTTCCAAAAATATTGCTGTTGAAGAGTTGAACTTATCTGCACCTAAAATTTTAAGGTTCCAGCTAATTTCCCAGTTGGACTATTCTAATCAATATTTGAGGTGAGTGGATAATGTTGTAAATTGTATAGCCTAGGCCACTATGTATTGTCATAATGTTGTATAGGATATGGTAGACATATAGCCCTATGCTATTGTATAGGCTTTATGGTCAGGTGTATAAAAAAATAAGGGAAACTTATCGAATTATTATTAGAATTTAATATCTAAATATTTCATTGTGAATTAATGAAATGATGATTCATTAGTATGTCATTTGCATTGTAAGGCTTGTGGAAGGTTCTTGAAGGAAGAGGTTTCCTAAAGGTGACTTTTTGCACTAGTCACGTGTCTTGGGTTGGGCCGTGACATTATCACCATCACTAAACATGATATGTAGTTAACCTTAATACAAGTGCAACTCAGCTGCACAATGGCAACTTGTCCTTAAAGCAGTGAGCTCGAATGGCTCTATAGGTGAGACCAGCTTGTGACAAGGCTTTGATTATGTCACAGTAGAAGTGACCATTCGACATTTGAGTTAAGGTCTGCCTCGTTTAAAATCCTTGTTAGATATTTATGATTTTGATGATTTATGATTTATGATTAATGCAATTAATATAGAAGTATACAAGGGAATAGAAGATAAGTTAGTTGACTTAGAAACCCATCTAAAGTCCCCAAATTTGGGACTGTTCTTAGACTAATGTATTCACTAGATTAGAATAGCAAGTTTATATTGTAATAAAGTTTATTAAAATTTTGTGTCATCTCTTTATGTTTCTCTGGGTGCATATTTACGCTGTATATGCAGTATATTTCATGTACTTAGAGAACCATAAGGAGATGGTACTGAAATTTTAATAAACTTATTACTTGCATGAACTTGTTAAAGTGAATCACTTTCTAAGAATAGGATAGAAGCCATACCATTTTAGTGTCCTTTGACAGATACTCCTAAAGATTCTTACTATTAGTCATATTTTAGTATTTTGAATAGATGGAAATATTGAAGCAGTGATGGTGGATGTATAATAGAAAAACTATTGGGAATAAGTTGTCTCATGTTTTCATATTTGGTATTAAGGAGTTTATTTCAGCTGTAAGTGAACTGGATGTGTTCAAACAAGAAGGGAGGTTTAGATGTCCACATTTAAAATGTCGATGCTTAAGATTTCATAAACCAGATGAAGGAGGCAACATTTGTATAGGAAATGTTTCCAGCCTGATTATTATTACTAGTATAATCATGGAAAGATTGAACTGTAATATAATCTTACAAGTTATGTAGGTGATGATTTAAATGCATATGAGCAAATGGTTATTGTGAAAGGGTGTTCGGCCAGCGAGGGGCAAAATGGTCCGAAAATAAAAAAATTTTCAAACCGGCCAACCAAACGTCCCACTGCCGGATTTGGCTGGGAACAAGCTAAAATGAAAAGCTTTGAGTGAGAAGACCAACCTTTGGTCTAAGCGCGCAGCGGAAGACGGCGGCGCATGGCGGAGGATCACCACAACTCCGGTCCAAATGTCCCGGCCTCTACAAGGAGCCACGCCGGAGAGGAGGAAGCTTCCCAGTGCTAGCTGGCGGCTGCCGGAAGCTGAAGGGACACGGTCGTCGAAGATCGCCGGGAAGACGAAACGACGCAGAGGTTCGGGGGAGGAAGAAGAAGCGTCGCGCACCCACATGCAAGGCCGAAGGCCTTTCGACCTTTTATGCCCTTTGGGCAATACGGCGCCATTTTGCAATTTTCCAAAAATTGCAAAATAGCCCTTGCAATTTCCAAAATTGCAATTAGGCCCCTGGAGTTTAGGAAATCCCATTTCCACCCCAGGAAACTTCCATCGAACAATGATTTGGTCCCTGGGAATCCAATTTCCAAATTTCAAGCATTCCTCATAATTCTCCATTTTGCGTGTGACCCAATAGGCCCCCGAAATGTTGGCAAAAGTCTAAAATATCCTTCAAATCATTTGAAGACATTTAATAAAATTAATCCAATTAATTTTATTTACGATTAATATCTTCATATTAATCAAGCCAGGACTTTAAGCTATCAGCGGACTCTAGCAAGCTATAATAGCTACCTAATTTTTGACAGGGTGTCATCCATGGTGACATACCTTTCCGTGGCAGACCTATTAGTATGATACAATCCCTCATTATCTATATCCGATCAGTCAGAGGAATGGATAAGAGTCAACCTCTATAACTGACTATGGTTTCTCAACTTTGCGAACTGTTTGACGAATCGAATCCGAGCACTCAAATCTCTATTTGAGTCTTGATTCTACCTTGTGCAAGGATTTATAAGTCAAACCAATTCGTTGAGTAGCCTTGGATATCACTTGAAAGAGCAGTAATGGATCCTCTCTTGATTAGGTAATATCTAACTACACTTCCAGAAATACCCAACACAAGCCTTTATTGTTCCTCATGGCTAG
>JANHAO010019479.1:0-13199 GCA_026873985.1 Saraca asoca
TAGTAAAAAATTTTAGTGTGTTTTTTTTTTTGTTTTGTGTGGGGGGGGGGGGGGGGTGGGGGGGGGGGGGGGTTTTGGGGTCGGCCGGCAAACCTCGAAGGCTCCAAGGCTTTTATTCTCTCTTCGTTCAGTACACAGTCGGAATTTGTCTTGCCCCATGATTAAAAATCCAACATAAACAAACTTGTGATTACAAGGGCAATCCAGTAGAGATATTGTGTCTGCTGACAAAATAACTCGGGACCCTGCACGCCAAAGCTTCAAACTTGGAAATGGCAAAATCACACGCTTTTGTCTGCTGGGTTCTTGCTGGTGAAGTCTAAGGCTTTTCTCTCTGCTCTCTACTATCTCTAATCCCTCTTACTGTGTGCATATTGATGTGTGGTTATCCAGGGTTACTATGCCTTATCTTTTTGTTCGTAAAGTAAATATTAATATCAAGTTCGATGTGTAAGCTTTACAGCGTTGCATTCGCTTTCGCTTCTTAAATGTCGAGGCTTTATCTATGTCCAATACAATTTAGATTGTCAAATGTGTTTGTGTTTTGTAAACATGTTAGCAATCGAAGTAAATTTGGGGAGTTGGACCAATGCGCAATTATGTTGGATTCTTGGCAATTTTTTCTTTCTTCTGCCGGTTGCTGTGTTCTTATCCTTCCATTAGATATTTTGTCTTGACGATGAAGAAAATTATATCATCTTTCATACTTGATTAGGTGGCCGACCATATGATCGCATCTTTGAGCTTTTATTAAGCTGCCTGTTGGATTTACTAGAATTATCTAAGACATTAGATAGTGGGATAAACAATCTCTTCCTGTATGCTTCAGTTCTATGTATCTAAGTAAGAGTACATTTTCGAAGTGCTAACATTAGATACAAATTTTCTGCAGTAATTTCTCTTGATCTATGCATGGAGGTGTTACCAATTGCGTTCAAAGTAGCTGGGGTGAATATGTTTGCAATGGCAATTGATCATTCCACGAGCAATATTGGGAATTATACACATTAATCGTTCAATACACTCTGAGATAGCTGCCTGATGCCATAAGCCACTGGCAACTTCAAGGAGAGGAAAGAATGTGAGTAGTAGCTTTTACTTTGATACTAAGTGCCCAGTACGCATAAAACAGGATTGGAGGAAACCAATTCCACAGACACTGCAGCTTTGATCCACTTTTTCAGTGGTCATTTGTTGAGTGTCGAGATTGTGGAAACTTTATGAGATGCATATAATGTTGTAAAGATGTTGTACACTTTCAATGATAAATCAAGGTTTTTCTTGGTTTTGGAAGGATGTGCTTTAGTCTTTTGGAGATTATTAAATAATTTAGAAGTGCTAGATACTATATTTGCTTGTTGAATCTACTATGCCCTATCTTTGATTATCAGTTCCTTCATCACAGCCAGTATTCCTGCTTCCAAAGAAGTCAATTATGGGAATAAATTCATACAACCATAATCTTTAATTATATCAAAGTTAAAGCATAAGACAGCCTGGTGGCCAAAGAAATTGAAAGAGAGATGAATAAAATGAGATGGCTGCATGGCCGAACTGCACTGGGAATACTTGCTGCAAATTTTTTGCAGTGTGAAATTGCTGTAATGGTATATGTTGCAGGTTTTTCTCATGATAAGCAAGCATGGGGGAGTCCTAATAGAAGACTAAGAGAAGAGAGGTGAAGGACTATTCAGGTGGATAGACTAAAGTGGAATGATGCAGTTGCTGTCTCTGGTACAGAAAAGCTCTGGCAGGACAAAACTGCAAATACAGGTGCCCCAGATTCTTGATTCAACACTTGGCCTATTAGCAACAGGCGGGATCCTAAGTTTAACTGAGTGATAATTAAGAAGGAAGCCAACTGGTGGAAGGCAGAAACTACTGATAACGTTTTGTTTCCCAGTCAATAGGTACAGACAAATTGAATGGCAATGAAGAAATGCCCCCTGAATGCGATTATGGATCTTCCAGTCACATCAAAGAGGATCATGGGCCGTATAAGCAGGGCTGAACCCAGATGGAACATATGAAGTCACCTCCGAATGTGAAGAATACAAGTTCCGCATAATCAAATTCTTCTTGTTTCTGCCAGCATGCATCCTTTCCTTTGCAATATATTTTATTGAAAAAGATGTTCAGGAAATCGAACGCTTGATGTTCCTGTAAGTATACATCCTTCTTGCCGTTGAAAACCTTGTACTCTCTGAAATCAAAATTTTAAAAAGGATGATGCTCTTGTGTTAACATATAATGATAAGAGTGACAACGTGACATACATGCTTCTGCTAGTCCAGACATACAACTAAACTGTTCTAATGTTACACGAGGACAAGGTTTCCGTTACAATAATGCACAGCATAAATCATTTGCATCCTTCGGGTGTTGTGTTGTCAGACAGATTCAAGCGACTATCCTTATGTACCCTCCAAGAGGAGGGGATGTCGAAGGACTCATCGCTTGTTGGTTCGAGAAATCCTTCAACTCAGAACATGGTGACCGGTGAACAGCTTGATATGTGTCAGACTAATGACGAGTGATTGCTTGTTGTTATTACAACCGATAGGTAATCATGACTCACTCAAATAACCTAACATCTCATTAGGCTTATCATGACCATTAAATCTCAGAGATTAGGCAATCTATTAACTCTTATGGCTGACTTAGAATATGTATTAATTATCAAATCTTATGACTGGCTCATAATGTATACTAACCATCAAATTCCATAGACTTGGACTGCCCATCAAATCTTATGACTGGCCCAGAGTATACATCAGTCAAAATATAAAATTTATGATTGGCATATATGCTAATATCATTTATAACGTTCTAAATTTGATTAGTCCAAAATAATCAGAATCATATGATCTGAGTTGTTTAGATAGTCAAGTTTAATTTCTTGTATATTATATGGAGTCTGAAATTTAACTAATGTGAAGTTTTACAAAATCAATTTTACGTCATAGATGAAGACTCTTTATTTTCGAAGCAGAGGAAAGATGGTTAATCAAGCTTATGCATTGTATTCTAAGGATTCTCTGTTTAAATGCCACCCGAGACGGAAAGCAAAGGCGTCAATCAATCTTCTATTCCTTTTAGAAAATGGAGTCCAATTGAACAACCTAAGTGGCTAATTGTTTTGTTTCAGCCAATTAGTGAAGCATATATAATAATGCTCACAATTAATACGTTATTCAACAATTAATACACAATTCATCGTCCTCTGCAATGTGACAAAATATATATAATAATTGTGTCAACAAAACACCAATATTATAAATTCTAATTGAGGTTATTTATTTTAGTGTTTGAATGCTCAAATACCAAGCCAACCTACTAATCTTTTATGTTCTTTTGGTTTGACTGATTGGTAGACTATAAGGTTTCATATGAGCAGCTGCCAATGACTACAATGATATTTGAGCTGATCATATCATTGGATTAGGATTATCATGCATGGAAAAATTGATGCATGTGTCGTTTGAGGAGAGGACAAGATAAAATGCCCAAGCAGTCGGTGGGAATCATTGCTAATTAACTAGAGAGAGTGAGCTCACTCGCTCCCTAAATTGATAAAAACAAAGCAATAATAGCTATAGCTTTACCTAAGATAAAATTTCCCTTTTAATTCTAAGATTAAACTTATGAGTAGATATTTGTTATATTTATGAGGCCATAATTGCTTCTTTTTTTTCGCTTGGTATTTCCCTTTAACTTTGCTCTTTTTATATATTTTTCTTCTTAATTGGGCATTGAACATTATTTGTTTGCTGAAGTGAGTTTGTATTCCTTTTCTTTTTGGTCTCTTAAATATTTCTATTACATCCATAAAGGGTAATATGATGTCCTTGATTACCAATTATTTTGATATGTTTATTAGATAAGGCATTGTTGGTTTTATGTTAAGAAAATTATATGTCACTAAGACACCAAGTGAACAAATTTTATCCACAACACATTCAGTGTGCGAATATAATTTAACTTTAATGATTGCCATGAGAATGTAACAGCGTATTATTGATAAGTAAATATTTAATGGCAAAATTATGCCATTATCAATAATGACTTATTAATACTTTTTTCGCCATCATATCAACAATGACTTGTTAATTAATTAGTCAATCAATTTGCTATTATTCATATCCATGCATTCATTTTCTTTTTACAATTGGCAGCAAACTAGAACCAGCTAGTTAGAGTATGAAAGCTCCTGCCCAAAATACCAACGAGAAAATGAGAAAGATTTGATTGCACTAAATATATTTATGAGTGCATTAAGTTAATCAGAAGAGATATATATAATTGTTTTTATTATATATTAATGTATCATTTTCTTTTTTTTTTAATTTTTATTAATTTAGTATACACAATATAAATATATAAAAAAAAATTTGAAAATGAGATCATTGTTAGGATAAAAGTATACAAGTCCAAAGGAGAGCTTTCAAAGGCCATTCAAAGACCAAGCAAGGATGGATGCTCTTTAAGTTATCTTTTTCCAGAAATGGAAGTGTGAAATTCCTCACTCTAAGCAAGTCACTATAGTCCGGACTCTGAGGAGGCCATTTTGAAGAGGTGGAGTTGAATTCCATGACACCCTCCTTTAACTCTCTTTAGTATGGTGGTGGGAAAGTGATAATGCATGCATTGTTGTCAGAATCTGACCTAATCCTTCTTGTAAAGATATTATTCCATTTTTACTAACTATTCTCAAAAGTGACTATCCTTCTGATAAGGCCATTACCCCACCCTTTTTATACGCATACATTAAAGCCTCTCTTTTCCCTTGTGGAATTCAACTATATATATTATTCCATTCCTTTTCTTTTTCTTCTTTCTTCGATAAATTCCTCTTAAAGATACCAAGCATTCAACTCGGCCCGTAAACGCATACAAAGCACATCTAGTGCTTTTTATTATACATCATTTACTTTCAGTTTCACTACCACAAGGACTTTCTTTCCTTCTTTTCTTAAATGCCTCCTAACACAAGTCTAATTCTCCCCACAATGGAATCAATCAAAGTTCATTGACCCGTCTGAGATAATGTTTGGGTTACCTTTTTATCTGTATGTAAATTAATCTATCTCTTCACAAAATCAAAGATAGATTATCTACTTCTGATTTCAAAAATTTGATCATCATACAGATTATCACAATGTTTGCAAGTGTAAAATGATCAATTGGCAATAGTCCTTGGCCTAGCAGCTCCCATTCACATGTTTAATGGTTCTCTTCTATAAATGTTGGCCTCCACATACTAACAGCACACGTACCTTCACATGGATAGGACAATAAATGACATGCATGGCACATTAATTTCAATCAAGACTATATAATCACGGGTTTGATTAATTAGTCCCAGAGCAACATATATATTTTAAGAAATATAATTTTTGATTTCGGGAACAAGTAAAAGTTTAGTGTCAAAAAGAAAAGAAAACGAAGCAAGAGCAGTGTGAAGAAAAAAGAGAGTTCGTGCAAGGCAACAATATGAACTTTGAAACCAGCAACAAGTGCAGTAAATTAAAGGCTTTGGTTCTTTCGGCAGTTTGACTTCTTGACCAATTGCCAATCCAAAGAAAAGATTTTCTTACACAAGGAAAGGACTTTAAAGCTAAACCCATGATACATATAGAGAGCTGCATCTTTGTATACTATAGTGTGAAAATTTATGCGTACATATTTAGGCATACTCTAGCAGATAGAGTACTACTGCACCCACTGAACTTGGTTTTAATATTAGATTACATAAACGTTAAGAAGAAACAAATTAAGAGTACGTATGATTTATTTTCTGTGATATTTTGATGATGTCGTTTTTTAGTACCCAAACAGCCAAGTGATGATATCCTAGCAGCTAAACATAGAATGATTGCTTTCGTGCATGCGCAAGCTTAGAACAACATAGGAATTATAACAGAGATGGTTATAGAGGGAAAGTCATGAGCAGGTGGGTGTGTGTTGTACTTGAGAGATAAGAACTGAAAAATGATCATCACACATATACATAGTCTGTTTGTTTGTTGCCCCCACCTTCTCAGTCTCAGACTCATCAATTCATGATGCAATGTCAAGTTTGCTGCTTCTAACTATTGACTATTTCACATATAGTACCTCCAACAGCAACACACAAACTCTGTAGATTCTATATATCTTTTCCCTTTGCCCTATATCTCTATCTGTTGCTCCTGTTTTTTATCTTCATCCTCTCTGCTTCTCCCTAGTTGGTTACCTAGTCAGAAATTAACTCAGTGCATGTCTCTCACTCCCCACATCATCTATAACACAAACAATAATAATTAAATCATGAGTTTCATATTTTCAGTTGCAAATCCTTATGAGAAAATGAAATGAAAGTTGAAAAGGAAGATGGTATTTACCTTTCTAATAATAAACTAAAAACTATTCTTTACTGCTTTTGATTCATTTTCATTTTTCATACATGCAAGACAAATTAACTATTAGAGTTTGTCTAATTATGCCCATCCCTAATAATTACAACAAAGACTATGGACATAAGTACCTTAATTATGATTGATAGCTTTTTTTTATTACATAAGAGAGGATATTGATTCAGAGAAAAAAAAAAGGAAAATAGGGATGTCCCTATAAGAAAGAAAAAATGATTATCTAATAAATTCGGGTAAAAATTGAATATATAGTTATTATATTTTCTTAAACCTTTAAAGTATAAACAATAATTGAAGATCCGATAGTTAATCAGTAAAAAAATCCAATTATATAATTGATTGTTAATCAGTGGGCGGATCCAATTATGTGTTTCAAAGCAGTTATGTCTTCCAAGTTATGAAATAAGTATACTATGGTACTGTGACTAAGATGTTTATATACCTTAAAACGCTTGTAGACTTTGGATCTTTTTTTAAAAGAAAATTCCCGGTCGGGGTATTAAGGTAATGAAATGACAACAAAATTTTATGAATTTTCTTATCTTTGATTCCGTTAATCATTAGAAACATTCACGTTAAAAGACCCTAACATTTAAGATGCATCATGCATTGCCAGAAATTAAATGTGGTTGTGTACTATTTATCAAATTTGTGCCAATGTTGGACAAAGCTCTTTGATATTGGAAGCCTTCCATTTTAGGAAAATATGGCATCAGCTACTTCTTTTCAAAGATTAGTTGGCTTCAATATTATATGTCCGTAGATTATTTCTTATTGAATTACAATATTGATATTTCCGTGTCTTTGTATACATGTTGATGTTTCTTGAGAACTTAGAAAAGCATTTATCGCACGTGGCTGATGCTTTATGATACCTGGCTGTCTTCAAAACCAATCAATTAATGATCCCAATTATTCAATTCACCCAAGAAAAAGAGGGGAAAAAAAATAGAAAAGCTAACTGTATGGTAACAGTTACAGTCTCTTTTGTGAAATTCTGAAAGGTAAATGCATAGTTTCCGTTCTTTTTTATGGAAAATATTTTTTATTGGAATAAATTTATTTATTTATAATTATAAAATATTAAAATAATAGAATACATTCTATTTGTTCTTACATGTGTGAAATGTGGCAATCTATTATTATGATATTATGTATTATTTTATTAATCACAAGATATATAAATTACGTAAATTTTTTTTATTTATATATAAATAAATAAAATTTTCTTACGAAAAATATCTTAAATAAAATAAAGTGAAAATCTTCGTTTCTTAAGAATTTCTTATCTTGTTTAATTTTGTTCATAAAAAAGAATTTCTTACAGCTCTAAATCAACATTGTATATTGCATTTAGACATCAAATTAGACTATGTTTCGCTCAATTATCAACACTTCGCACACATATAACTTCAGGGAATATATCCAATTAATCATTTCATTTTCATTTTTAATTCTTTAAATAGATTGGGTTAACATTAATCTTTGTAATATTATCTTGAAGATACGGTGGATACTACTTCTGTCAATCAATAGATAGAATTAATATCGTTAATGACCATGATTGATCATGCGGGTTCATATTTCTCAAAATTGAACTTCTAGTGATTTATGAAGGAAACTAACTATGCAGAATAAAATTTGTAGATAAAAATAAGCCCGTTTATGAAAATTGGATCGAATCAGACAATTTAATTAGAAATCATTTATAATTTTAATCTAATTCATGTTTCAAAACTATTTTAATGATTGAGTTGAATTGTTGCGAATCAAAGATAACAGCTGAATTGGTTAGATTCTGAAGGACCAGTCCGTAAGAAAATTTATTCAAAATCTCAAGACAAGGATTCAAACCTCCAACTTGATGGAGGCAAAGTGTAAGGCACATTGATTATCATTAGACCAATGTACAAGTTTGGAATAATATATATAGTATTTTATGTATATATATGACATCATTTCAATATTTATATGCCAATTGAATCAATTGAATTGTAATTTATCAATCTTTTCGATTCCTTATTCTGTTTAATTTCTAAAACATGAGATAATCAACTTATTTTTTTTTTCCAATGGTTATTCAAAGCTTATCGTTGACAAAAAATATTTTGCTGATTTTTAGTTCTAAAAGACCTAAATGTATGATGATGGATATGGAGCGCAATTTTCCTTCCTCAAAATTAATGATGACTTTAAGCCAACAACTGCATTCTTGATGCTTTCTTCGTCACTGTTATTAATTGCTTAGAAGAAACTTGCATGAGAAAATGTTATTCCTAAATATATATATATATATATATATTACGAATATCATAATTTCCTTTTTTTTTACAATATTTTATTGCACACCTATTATGTTTTAGTTAAATTCATCTCACTTATTTATTATTCTATATATTTAAATCCTGTCATGATAATTAACAATGCATGTAATTATGCTGTAACTAAGTGTACAAACTCAATTAACGCCATATCGTTTTCCTTAATTATTTTGTCATACTAAATTACTTGTACTATATATTGGAATTAGATGGGATACACACACTTAGCACTTATATAAGTGTTTTACAATTACCATTTTGTATAGGCATCATCATTACAAGTTCATTTTCATTAATGAAAAATAAGATATCTTAAGTGAAGCAAAATGCATTTATGAGAGAAGAGTATTGTCACATTCTATGTTGATCAGCTTCATTTGGATAAGTTTAAGAACTTATCACCAATCAATTAAAAGAAAATTATGAAAAAAATTTATTTTTAAAATGTATTTATACTTTAAAATTATTAGATCAAATAATAAATTATCAATTTCAGTATATCATAAATTAAAAATACTCAATCTTTCTAAACTAAAATTTTTCAATAGTTTTATCCATAAATTAATTTTGATATTTTATTTTTCAATGTGTAAGTGCGTTATGTAATTATTTTTCATTTTAAGATGAGAAATATTTTCAAATATGACTGTCCTATACAATTTGTTAGGATACCAAATGAAATATTTATAAAGTGACTGAAAGAGGGGAGTAGTAACGAAATCATAACAAGCCGAAAGGCATGGAACAATTACAAATGTTAAAGGAGAAGCAGCCCAAGGATTTCAGTGCACATAAAAACATATAAAGAGAGGTTGGAATGTGACCAAGCCTCTTATAGTCTTCTTTAACTAGGTCTTCAATTCTTTCACCCTCCCTACACTACTTTTTCCCTTAATTTGATCATTGATACTTTGTAGAACCGGATTCAATAAATAATCCATCCTCTCTTGCTACCTTTTCTTTTTATGATCATCTCTGTATACTTTTTGCAGTCGCTACCCTTTCAGTAGGGAAGAAAAAAAGAAAAAACCACAGTTCCAATAGAAGTAGTTTCTCTCTCTTTCTTCCCCCGGGCCCCTCTACTCAGCTAGCCAGCTGTTCAAGAACCAGAAAGAAAACCCTTAAGATTGCTAGCCTTTCTTCATCACCATCAAGCATTTTTCAAATCTCAAGTCTGAAACCATTTCAAGAACCCAGTTTGCTAATGCTCTGATCTCTCTCTTCTTGCCTAGTTAAGTTCAAAATCAGCAGCAAAAAGTTACACTAGAAGCTACCTTGTAAAAGCCCACACTAAATCATCATGGACACCAACCAGAATACAAGATTCGCAAATGTGAGTTACAGTCCATGGAATCTCGAGAAAATGGACTCAGAACAACAGCAACAGAATATTCTCCATGACCAAATCCCTACTATGCATTCTGTTTGGCCGCCAAACTATCCCTTTCATCAATTACATCAAATCCCATCCTCATCTTCATCTCAATCTGCATCTTCATCATCTTCTACCTTAATACCTTCTTCAGGATTCCTGAATGATATATTAGGCATCCAGTTATTGGAAGAAGATGAAGAACCAGAAGAAGAACTAGGAGCCATGAAAGAGATGATGTACAAGATCGCTGCTATGCAGCCAATAGACATCGACCCGGCCACCATCCGAAAGCCAAAGCGACGAAACGTTCGAATCAGCGACGATCCACAAAGTGTGGCTGCGCGTCACAGAAGAGAGAGAATCAGCGAGAAAATCAGAATCCTGCAGAGACTTGTTCCCGGAGGAACCAAAATGGACACTGCTTCGATGCTTGATGAAGCCATTCGATATGTGAAGTTCTTGAAGAGACAAATCAGGTTGCTGCAGTCTTCTCCTTCTCCGAATCCACAAGGCAATATTGGTACTGTTGGTGTTAACAATAGTACCGCTAGTGGCAGCTTACAATCCAGCATTGAATGGCCTTTTGCACCAAGTATAGTATCACACGGTTCCACAACCTCCTACTCCATGGACACGCTGGCCGGACTAGGGTTCAACCCGCCGGGAGGCCATAACGGTGATGGCTCAGGCGGATTTAATCATGAGGTAATTAGTGATTAATTAGAGTTAAATTAATTAGGGGTTGCTTAATGGGTGTGTGCATATATGCAGCATATGTATGTATGTTGACGATTTGTGTTTGAAAAAAAACAATAAAATAAAAATATAGAAGAGTATTGAGAGTAATATTTTTAGGAGGGTCATGAGAGGGAAAAAGTTGTTAGGATATTGTTGACCAAATGGCAAGTAGAATAATCACAACGTTTGGCTTGGGTTACGTATAGAGGTATATAATATTATATATCGAATGGAATAATGTATGCAGTTTGGAAGTTGGCCGGAAAGTTTGTTTGGCCGAGATCTCTTCCGGGAATAAGTTAAACTGTGACGTGAGAAGCTATTGAATAATGAACATGATCATTCCCTCTCTTTCTCTCTCATCTCATCTTTATGACTTGTTTACTTGCATAATTACCTATACACATGCCTCTTGGTATGCGTGCATATATACTCAAATGAGTGATTTCTACTCCAACAACAGCACAAAATACATATAATATAAATAAGGAGAGAGTTTCTTGAGGATCTAATATGTGTATCATGGTTGTCTATGATAGTCTCTTAATGGGGAAGAAAGCCCTAAAGGGGTCAAAGCAAAAGCTCATGGATCTTAACTAGAGATACATCCCTTATAATTCTATCTTGGTACCTTTAGGAAGATTGTATGTGTAGAAAACTGAACTAACTTTTAGTTCTTTTTTAAAGGAAACAGCAGGTGCTAACTGGAGTCACGTAAACTTCCATTTAAGCTAGTACGATCTTCTCTGAGCAAAAATCAAACACCTAAAACGGGAATTTTGGATATTCAAACCCTAATGCATTCCATTCACACAGAAAAAGAAACCTACCGGACCTATCCCCTTGTTTCTTTTTAATGATTAAAATTTGCAGTTCTTTGCGGATGCTGCCATGTGTGTGCGGGATGGGATGCCTACATATGCAGCTATTTGAGTCTTTGACACTGATTATTTGTGTCTGCTTCAAAATATTGTTACTGATTACTCATCCATGCGAATGGATTTGAGTAGTAATATTCCATCGACTAGATGAAATCAGTTGGTACAGAAAGAACACTTTAAAAACAAATTAAGTAGCAAGGGTATTTAGGTTACATAATTCCACAAGTGAAGGCTAATTTATTATCATGATCGTCTATATATATATATATATATATGTATATTGTTTCTTTCCTCATAAAAACACCATGTTATAAGAGTTCCTAAAGTTGAACATAGTTCCTTTACATTACAAATATACAATGCGTGCAATTGAATTGAAACACCCAACATTTATATTTGGGGGTATACACATGCATATATAAGGCGTGTTTGAAGATTTTTATATATATGCATTATCTTCACTCGGGAAATTCTCCCTACAAGTATATATAATTTAGTTAATATGAATAAGTTTAATTAGGCACTAGGATAGAGATGTATGACTCGTGCTTTCTTATACAAAGACTCAGGATAATACTAGACTGTGTGATTGTAAGGCAGCTGTAGTTACACAGAAAGGATGTTCTTATATACTTGTAACTACCAAATATGAACATGAACTATATATATCCAAGGATTTCTAGATTATTTTACATCTATCAAACAGTTAGTAAAGCTTAAAGACAAGTGCAAGTCTACTGCTGCTAGGAGCCTAGGCCTAATTAACCTTTCTGTTCCCTCTCCATAAACTCTTGACTCGTATAACTAATAATATCATTTTTGTGGTCTTCAATATATCAAGCTTGAAATCTTTTTTATGCTACACCAGTGTGTCTAGTTAGCTTATCAAATATTAATGATGATTTAGGGTTTTGTGAGTGAAATTTAGATAGCAAGCTCTACTTTCAAAGTGATAGATTGAGAACTTTGGATCTACTTATATAGAAATGAAAGTAGCGACACACATGGTTCTTAATTTTAAGAAATATATACAGGTCCTATACTGATTCACTGTAGAGGAAAATGTTTGATTTACATATAGATGTCATCCTGAAAGTCAGAAGTTGACCTCATCGTCAAGTTAAGTAACAACCAACAGCCCTAAGTAATTGCATGCATATGTAAGTGATAATTAAGGTAAGACAAAGCCCCTAATAATTTTGTGTCCAGATTCTGGTTATAATAACGTAGTCATCGGCTCCCTAATTTACGGGTTGCAATTTTTGTATCTGCTGCAAACTGTTTGTTTCTCATTCACTGAATGCATCATTCTAATTTATGTAGAGACTGAGACTGACATCAGACAAAGACAATGTTTAAGGTTTAGTCATTTTTTCAGTTTCAATGTATATATGCAGTGTTGGTTTTCCTCACTGCTGCCTTCTCCATCTCATTTAGGTCAAGTGGTCAACTAAATGCCAAATAAGTTAAA
>JANHAO010019480.1:0-13206 GCA_026873985.1 Saraca asoca
TTTGTTATCTTTATTAAAATTATAGTCAATATATAATATAATTAATTATGATATATTATCTTATTATTTTATATAAATTTTATTTCTTTCTTATTTTATTTTTAAAATTTTTTGGAAATTTTTTCTTTTTTATTTTATTTTTTATTTTTATGTTCTCTTTTTCTTTTCTTTTTTTAAAATAAAAAATGAAATAAAAAAGAGGTAGGGGTATTTTGATATTTTGTTAAACTTGAGAGGGGGAAAATGACAATAGTTTGTTTTCTAGGGGGTAAAATACAAATAACTCTATAATTATTTTAAAGAAAAATTAACATAGTATAAAAGTGAAAAATAATTTTTAAAATAGAGTAAAAAAAGTAATTTTAAACAAATATTTGAGTAGATAAATAATTTTGAAATGAATGCATTTGAAAATCAAATATTTTTATTCTTAATATTTCTCTATTTTTTTAACATTTTTATTATAAGTAAAACACGAGAAAATTGAACTTAGAAATTGAAACAAATAAAAAAAAAGATAAAATCATATATTTTTTTTATGTTTATAAAATAAGGGATAAAAAAATTAAATGTTTTAAAATGAATAAAAAAAATTCTAAGATTCTCTCAACTTACTAAAAATAGGTTTAATATGAATTTTACCTAAATATAATATGTATACAATCCTAATGCATTATACGATTCTTCCATAAAAAAGTCAAAAACCTTAATCTTTTAAGAGTGATATTCATGAATATAGAGAGAATAAAGATGACCTTCATATATAGTGACTAGAGATCCTACCATTTCATCATCGATTAAGAAATTTAGAATATACTAAATGAAACAAATGTATCTAATGCATAGATATAAATTTAAATTAAAAAGTAAATTTGTTGCTCTATAGTTTAATAAATAAGACAAACTTCTGCATTGAACCAATTCTTCATATATTCTAAAAAAAATCATTAGTACATTAAATTATAAGAAAATGTATGATGAATGTGATTAACAATTCATAAAAGACTTTAAACATATTATATGTGTCCTTTTTTCATTGGTAGGTTGTCTACTCATAATTGAAGGAGGACCTTTTAAGTATTGATTATCTTCAACTTGTTGTGTCCCACTTCAACTCTTCAAACTAAAAAATAAAACTGTTGTGAGTATTTTTGGATCTATGCAAATGGGCTGGCAAAAGTCTAATAGATGAGTCCAATTGGATAAGGCTTAGCTCGTCCAAGACTGAGGTCAATGAATAAAGGAACTAGATTGCCAACTGCAAGCTCATATCACAGAACAAAGGTCAAGGCAGTGGCTCTAGGTCGATTAACAATGAGCTCCAACCCGCTGGTCAAAACATACTACTTCAGCCATCTTCCTGAAAATTCACTTTAGTTAAACCTGAGAACGGGATCAACTTGCAGATATCAACTTGCATACGACAACTTACAAGAACCAACTTGTAATCAATTTATTATTTTCCTTTTCTGGAATACACTAAGATTGTATACCCCAGCAATTATAAATAGAGGTTAAGATTATTATAGAGAGAGAGAGACTAGTTCCAGGCAGAATCCCCATAGAGAAACATATACTCTGTAAACACATTCTTAGAAATACACTACCGTAGATATAGGGATCGACAATTGACTTTAGCTGAACCACGTTAGAAAACTCTCAGTGTCTTTTCTCCATGTTTTGCCTCTTGCTTTCCCCCTTTACTCATCATCTTTCTTTCATATTCAATCGGATTGTAGTTTGGAGGTTTATTGAACTTTTTTTATTGACAAAATTTGGGCTTACCAAATTCTACAGTCAACATTTTAGAGTTAGAAGGAGAGCCCCCATACTGTATTCTAGTTAAATTTCCATGGGTAGAGGAAAAATCACTAGAAGTTTAAACACTCTAGCTAACCAGATGAAAGGTTACGTGCAACAGTAGCAGGAATCATTCTTTCTTATGATGGACACTTCCGTTGTCCCTGCTTCAAGTATCACCGCCGACTTACCCCCACAACCCAGCACCAACTTACTGTTATTGTTATCGGGGTTGATGAAATATAAACATTGTGCCAACATCAAGAAACATTCAGAACATAATAAAAGAACTGACTGAGGAGGTTAGGATGCTGACACAGGTATAAACCCTAGGTATGCAAAAGCAAATGAAGGTCACTACACCTAGAGGAGAACCCTGGCACACTAATTTAACGCGCTCTTCCATTCACAGACAAGATCGAAGATTGACTAAACTCATGAAAACCATGATGGTTTATGATGTGAGAGCTCTTATCGAGCAAAAGGCTTAAGCATCGCCACTTCCACGACCAAGGAGGTAAAAAAACTCGACAAACTTCCAATTGGAGATTCGAGGTAAGAAACCCGGTGATAGAAGAGCTGCTCCGAAGGGTAAAATAATTAAAGGAGTGCCTTCTAGCTCAGAGTAGCTAAGATTGATACGAGGAGAGGACTCCTTTTACTAGAAAAATAGAGACGCAACCTCTCCCTTGCAAATTTAAAATCCCCACAATCTCACAATATAATGGGGATAGTGATCTATACGATTATCTAGAGGCATTTAATATACAAATGGATCTTTAGACAACTAATCCACGGGTCAAATGTTATGTCTTCCCAGCCACCCTTGGAGACATACCTTGGACGTGGTTTAGGAGTCTCCTAGCTTGCAACATTCACAGTTGGAAAGAATGCCAAGAAAAATTCATTAGTTAATATAAAGCATTGAGAAGGCAACTTGCATTATCCTGCCACCTCATAACAATTTTTCAACAAAAGAATGAATCACTAAAAGACTATACTCGATTTAGACATGAGGTCAATAATGTGGAGAATTTATCTGATGAGAGTATCCTAACAACGATCTTAACAGGACTCCACAAGGATGGAAAGCTATATAAGAACATATACAAATCTCTAGTAAAGAATCTGGGTGAGCTTTATAAATGAGTTGTCAAGCAGATTAGGTGGGAAGAGACTTTCGGTCCAAAGAAGTCTAATCATAAGGACGAGGCAAACATTTGCTATCAGAATAAAAAGAGAAGCAATGGTAGAAATGGCAAAGGCAGTTCTAATAACCAGCCTAAGAAAAAGGTAAAGACTAAGAACTTGAGTATTAAGGTTACCATAATAGCTACAACATCCTATCTAACACTCAGGATAGGATATTTACAACAGAAAAGGATAAGAGGACTTTGGGACAACTAGCCCTGTAAAGAGTCCCCATTGGTGCAGAGACACAAGCAAGTTTTGCACTTATTATAATGAGGTCAGGCACAACACTTCAGATTGCTAGGCACTAAAACATGTGATTGAGGATCTGATCAAAAGAGGTCACTTAAAAGACTATATGGTACAACCTGTAGGATAGTAACCTCAACAATTTCAACAGGCTCCTGATCAAGAGTAGGTGCTCACAATGAAAACTATACTTTAACCTTATGATGTTCATAAAAAACTAGTGAAAGTACCTCAAATCTTTGTCTACTAATTTTTGAATGAATTTTTAGTAATGTGTTTTACATGAAATGAGTTATTCTTAGTATTGACAAAGCATGACCAGCTCTTGCATTTCTAATCCAGAAGTAAACATTTAATCATGGCATGCCAGCGAAGACTTATCTGTGTAATCTACCAAGCATTCAACCTGACAATATACATTATTTTGATTGATGAATATACATTGTTAGGATGAGCTAGCTCAAGCTCAGCATGCATATGACTAACTCTCAAGCATCGTATGCATGCG
Source organism: Saraca asoca (assembly GCA_026873985.1). Classification (NCBI taxonomy): domain Eukaryota; kingdom Viridiplantae; phylum Streptophyta; class Magnoliopsida; order Fabales; family Fabaceae; genus Saraca; species Saraca asoca. The sequence goes on from JANHAO010019480.1 coordinate 3,749, forward strand.
ACCTCCAACTCAGCATGTATACGAGCAACTCTTAGGCACCGCATGCATGCAACCTCCTACTTAGCATGCATATGACCAAGTCTCAGGCACCACATGCATGCAACCACCTACTCGGCATGCATACGACTAACTCTCAGGCACCGTATGTATACAACCTCCTACTTAGCATGCATACGACTAACTTTCAAGCACCATATGCATGTAACCATCTACTCAGCATGCATACAGCCTACTCTCTTAGCACGGTATACATGTGAACTATTACTCAAGCACTATGGCACTAAAACTCATTGCCAGCTCAAACTTTAAGCTAGTTGAGGTGTTAAAATAAACTCATTGCCTGCTAAGGCATATCCATGTGACTTAATACTTGAGGGTGTATCTCTCATGCAACCTAATACTTGAAGGCATAACTCTTATATGAACTACTACTAGGCGTAGCTCTCATGCGACCTACTTGAGCATTTAAACTCATACTAGCTGAAGCGCAACTCTTAAGTGACCTACTTGGACATTCTACTCATACCAGTTAAGGCATTCTAATGTTCAAACTTCTTACCAGCTGAGGCACTTCGATGTTTGAATTCATTGACAATCGAGCAAGTTAATGCAACCAATTGGTCATTTAACTTAATATTTTATTTAGCTATGATTTGCAGGAATCTATTCATGACAGCCTACATGTTATCTTCTATGATGTACAAAACATCCAACATGATGCACTTTGAAAAGTAAGGAAACGTGAAAAAAATTCCATAAAAACCTCATTCAACAAGGTGAATTTATACATAAAGATTCAAGAATATAAGAAAGCCTACAGCTATCGTGTCCTAATAGAAAGGCTGGCTTCAAAGAACTAAACCACGGTGAGCTAGAAGATCAGCAAGCAAGCAAAATATTCGAGCTTTTTCTTGTCCTCCTTCCAAGCTAGGAGCTCCTTCCTTAGCTTTATTGCCCCTAAGGTACTTGGAAAAACCAAAATGGTTAACTCACTATGCAAGGAGGCAAAAGAACACAACTAGAAAGGCTGAATTCAATAGCATAACCATGAGGAGATCATGAAAATTGTAACAAAGCTTCCCAAAATCCTCAAAGAGGAATCGTCCATGGGAACTTCCTATGCAGTAGGCCATACATGCCTCGTAGCATTGTATCAAAGATCCAGATCATCAGAAACATGGAGGGCTCAGCTAATACACCCATCAGACCATCCTATGAAAAAGGGAAGAAGGTTCTCCACATCTTATATAAGACTAGTCTGACTTTATCGATGAATCTAGAGACTGTCCAGTTGCTTTTAATCAAACAATTTAGCAAAAGCAAGGCTATCATGCCAATGGTTATAAAACATGCATATTAAAATGCATGGTTTGGTATAGATAAAACAATAAGACAAGAAGTCTGAATGATAGCATTATAGATTACAATTATTAGCTTTTGCCAGCAAAACTTTAGTTTCCAATCCACAGAACAAATCGAGAGCTGGTGGGGCTAATGTTGTGGATATTTTTGGATCTATACAAATAGGTTGGCAAAAGCCCAATAGATGAATCCAATTGGATAAGGCCTAGCTCGTCCAAGACTAAGGTTGCTAAACAAAGGAACCAGATCACTAGCTGCAAACTCAAATCACAAAACAAAGGTCAAGGCGGTGTCTCCACATTGATTGACAATGAGCTCTAGCCTACTGGTTGAAACATATCACCTCAGCCATCTTCCAGAAAACTCACTTTGGTTAAACCCGAGAACGAGATTAACTTACAAATATCAACTTGCATGGCCAACTAGCGTATGACAACTTACAGGAGCTAACTTGTAATTAGTTTATTTTCCTTTTCTGGAACACACTAAGATTATACATCCCAGCAACTATAAATAAGGGTTAAGATTATTGTAGAAAGATATACTAGTTCCAGGCAAAATCCCCATAGAGAAACATATACTCTGTAAACACATTCTCAAAAATACATTACTGGGGACGTAAGGGTCGATAATTAATTTTAGCCAAATCACGTTAAAGAACTCACGGTGTCTTTTCTCCCTGTTCTTCCTTTTGCCTTCCCTCTCTCTTCATCATTTCTCTTTCATACTCAACCGGATTGTAGTTTAAGGGTTTACTAAACTTTTATGATTGATAGAATTTGGACTTACCAAATTCCACCGTCAACAAAAACTAAATGAAACAGATAAATAAAAATTATAATATACTTCTTTATTTTTTTGGTTTAAACAAAACCACAACCTTTTTTATATCTTTTTTAGATGTATATAAATGTAATCTAATAATGCAATATATTAAGGATAATTAAGAAGAAGAAGAAGAAGAAGAAGAAGAAGAAGAATTGAAAATGGATGAATCCTCTCATCGATAATAATTATGTTCAACCTTTATATCCTTTCTAAAAAATTAATTAAAAGATAACTAATTAGGGAATGATGAATTCTCTTCTTGATAATAATTCTCTCCAATCCATGTGATTTCTAAAAAATAACTAAAAGATAAAATTAAGTGATAAATACATAAAACAAAAAAATAGAAATAAAAATTTTTTATATACTTTTTTCTATTTTTTCTAAAAAAACCCTACTTTTTTTATATCTTTTTTTACATATATTTAAATGTAATTGAATAATGCAAAATACAGATGAAAAATAAATTTTAATAAAGTTTTCTCCTGTATTTCTTTATAATCAAAATTTTATATAAATATATATTTTTTGTATCAATAAATGTGAAAGAAGGAGGATAAATAAAACATTTTGTGAAAAAAAAGTGATAAATGAGCAACTAAAAGGAAAAATGATTCAAATAAAATTTAATCATAAATATCAAATGAAAGCAAAATTTTTATATTTTTTATTTTTTGTATATATTTTTATAAGATTTGTAATGAAAATAAAAGACAACTAACAAAATAAAGATAAATCATGATTTTCTAAAAATACAAAAATATGCATTTTATCTTTGCAAAGAAAAATTATAAATCATGATTTTTAATTTTCTCAAATAAGAAGAAGTAAATACAGCATACAATATTTTATTTGGGTGAAGAAAATCAAAAGATGAGCAAATTCAAGTAATAATTGCAACTAAATGTGAAACATTATTGGAAAATTACATAGTAAATTGCCAACAAATTTTGAATTGCAGGGCAAAATTGAAAAAATAAATTGCAATGGGAATAAAAATTGAAATGAAAATTTAAATTATAGTAAAAAAATAAATTGCAATGGAAAAAATAAATTATAGTAGAAATATAAATTGTAATTGAAAAAGAAATTGTAGTTGAAATTTAAATTGCATGGAAAAAGTAAATCGCACTAGAAAAATAATTATAGTTGGAATTTAAATTGTAATGAAAATTTAAATTATTATAGGAAAATAAATTGCAATGGGAATTTAAATTATAGTAAAAAATTAAATTACAGTGAGAAAATAAATAGTAGCATGGAATTTAAATTGCAGCAGGAAAAATAAATTGCAATAGAAAAAGTAAATTACCTCATCTTGTGAAGTGACAAGGCATCATCACAATTTTGAAAATGAGGAGGATATTGCTACGACTATTTGAAGGACAATGTATTATCACCAAGTGACTAGGGATTGACACAGTCCTAAAAAATGTTAGGATATCACTACAATAAAAGATAATGTTTTGTCATATCTTTTAAATGACAAAGCATCACTACAATCTTAAAATGCTAGGCATTGCAACAATGATGAAGGGATATTGTGCAATAAAAATGCAATGGGGATGTAAATTACATTTTCAAATATGAGATAAACATCCACATATAGATTCTTTAAAATAAAAATAACTTACATTTGCAATTTTTTCAAAAATATTGGGAGCATTTGAAATCAAATAGACATAGAAAATTTACCATGATTTATGTCAAAGTGTCATTTAAAAAATGCTCACATTAAAATCTAACAAAGTTATTGCTTTACTTAAATACAAATCTTTGTACCTTAATTCAACTTGCATACGACACATTAAAATTTGAAAATTTTGTTGTTTTGCTTGACTCAATTGTTTGTAGTAGACAAATCCAAAACTACCTTAAGGTCAAGCATTGAAAATACTTTGAGAAATTCCTAAAAACCCATCTATACCTTGTTAAGCCTTTACTATTGTTCAACGTGGAAACTCTTATCTTTCAATCCTTAGACACATCTCTCAAATTAATTATTCTTTATATTTAGGAATTCAAAAACCCTTTTTTACTATTCAAAAATAGTTATTTGTCTTATTTAACATGGCTACCTAGAGATATGTATGAGAAATAAAATGAACGAGTGAACAAGGTGCATTAGTAAGAAAGAAATTTAAACTTTTTGAAATTTTTTGAATAACTAATTTCCTAATAACAAAATGCCAAATTGAATTCAAAAGTTGAGTGATGTGAAAAGGAAAAAATCACCCCAATTTCAATGATAAAAGAATGATCAAACCTATGATGTTAGGTTGAAAAGAAATTCTAATAAAAAATTGTCCCAATTTGACTCTATGTTACCATTTTTTTATATTTTTTAGGAGATTTTTGGATGAAAATACTAAATTGAACAAAAAGATCAAGAGATGCAAAAAATTTTTACCATAGCTTTAGGGTTTGAAAAGAAATATCAAACCTATGACAACAAACTAAAAATAAGTCACAACGACAAATTGACCTAGTTTAATATTATTGTATTTTTGTATTCCTTTTGAAAAGCCTTATTGATATCACATGTATATATTTTCTTTTCTAAGTCAAACCTTGCCCCAATTTTTTTTTATTTTCACATGAAATTGTTTGGTTTTTATTTCAAACAAAACCAAGTCTCAAAGAGATCTTTAAAAGTTTGTAATATGGCCATGGTGAAAAAACATATTGAAATGAAAGGATATAAGGCTCAAAAATCATGGTCCTAAAAACTCATTTTTCAAATATTCTTCATACTTATTTCCAAAAATTTTCATGCAAACATTTATTTATTAGAAGAAGATACTTGATGGTTTGTAACGTGGTCTGAAAGGGTATAGAGTGGTTTTAAAAAAGAATGATTTCAAATCTCAAAAATATTATGTTAGACTCTAATAAGAATCTTGCATTTAATGTATTATGGTTTTTCAATGATTTTTCATAAATTTTTCCTTTATTTGATTTTTTTCTAGCTTTCCTTACTTAGTTAATACAATCTAATGAAATTTCTTTGATTTTTCTTCTTCTTTGTTTTTTTTTTAGGGAAATGCTTTCTTTTCCTTTATCTCTTTCTCTTTCTTTTTTTTTTTTTATATAAATTTTCATTGGATTGCTTTATTTTTCACAATTATTATTTGTTGGAATTTCCTGAATTGGACTATCATAGTTTAATTATATATTGAATTGAATTAATCGAATGTTATAAAAATTAAGTAAGATAGACCAATTAATATATTATTATACTATTAGGCCTAAATTGACACTAAGATCAATAGTAAATTTTAATTATGAGAGCCTTGTAATTGGACCAATGATGATGGGTGGTTAGTTGGCCTAGTAAAGTTGCAGTAAAATAAGTCCCTACTTACATTTTAGACAGAGTTGTGGTTACTTCGTTAAGGCTTTAAAATAGTTCTCTCACTCTTTCTCTGTCAGGGCATGTAAAGAATGCACCTACTATGGAGGATTCGCTTAGATGGATTTACATTGAAATATCATATATGCATATTATCTATGAATTTATTATTTTGTATAAATTTAAATGTTTGTAATACAATGTACAAATATAGTTATCAAATAATACTTTTTTTTTTTCGATTTTAACAATTAGTATTAGAGCCAATTTTTCTTTCATGTTGCAAGGCTCAACTTTGTATAAATTTTATTTTAAAATTTTTATCTGATTAAATTGTTAACTATCCATAATTATTGATGAGAAACATTATAGATTTTCTATATGAAAATTTTTTATGTTTTCTATATTATTGAGTTGCATGAATTAATCACGAATTTTTTGAAATTGAGATGGAATCACAAACTTTTTTTTCTTTTGAATTCAAGTTTTCCACAAAATTTGACTTCTTAAAATTAAGCAATTTAAAGTAAAATTATTGAAATTGGTTTGTAATTTCATCTTAAGAATATTTAACCTGCAAATAGTATAAATCAATTTAAACAAAATAGTAGTAAAATTTTAATTTGGAATCAATTTTTTCCCAAAGCTATAACATGGTAGTCAAAACTTTCTTCATCAAATTGGACCATTTTTATATTGTTTTTATTTAAATTGTTTGGTGTTTTCGAATTAGAATTCAAAGACATTCCAAGGCTCTAAATCAATTTTGGAGGAATCGAGTTAGATTGGGCTAATTTTTGAGAAATTGGAACTTGAAGGTAGTTTAAGGTCCAGTTGAAAATTTAACTCAAAAATATGTAATTTGATAGTAGATTTTCAAAATTGATTGAGGGACTAGTTTTAAAATCATATGGGTGACAAAACACGCACAAAAATTTTGAGATATTGTGGCTGGATTGCACGGGTTGAATTATGCTAAATAGAATCCATTTTAGCCCAAATTCAATGAAAATGGATAAGCACGAAGAAGGATGGCTTTTGTGCAAAGCCTACTCATGCGTGAGGTGAATGGGGCCGCACAAAGCCATATAGGCAATAAATGACAATTATACCATTGAGCTCCACTCTTCAAACTCTATTTTTAATAATTTTCTATATTTTTCTAAAAATAAAAGTATTTTATTTTTGGCTCAATTTATTTTAAGTAATTATTTGATGTTATTTAGGCCTGAAAATTTTACTATGTGTTTGCTACATATTGAACTTTTATCTTTGATTTTTTTAGAATTTTTTGAACAAATATTTTATTTAATTATTGTCCTATTTATTTGAGCATTAATTTCATTTTTTTTTGGACATGAAAAAGTTATTATATGATTCTTACATATTATACTACTACATGTGATTTTTGTGGACTAATTTGGTGTTATTTGCACATTTAAATATTTTTTGAATTATTGTGTGTAATTTACAAAATTATGTAAGAATCAATTTTACTTATATGTTAGTAATATATATACCTTGTAGGTGTAATATTATTAGCATAGCTTCTTGGTAATAGTGTGAGTGTTAAGATTGCTTGTTATGCTCTTAAAACTTTAAACATCTTATTGGTGTTAAGTTTTAGGAATGTAGCGTTCAATTTTTGTGTTATATTATAAAGCCTTAAATGTTTTATCGATATTGGGTTTTATAGCACAATACTATTTAGAATTGCATAGTTATTGAGGAAATATTATAACATGACTATGTTAAATATGAAATTTTGGAAATTTATGATGAATTTTATCAATTGTTATTTCCTCAATCTTTTATTACCTATACAATTTATTGCCGTGAAAATAATAAATGAGACCAATTATAAGGACTAGGCTAAGTAAAAGATACATGGGTTGAATTGCTAATTTCATATCTAGTAATCACCAAATTTCATATTTGGCATGGAAAAAGAGAAAGTAAAAGATAAATGATAACTCTACTATTGTGTAAGGGTTCTTTGTGGAAAGTGGATACACTTTAATAGATTATACTTGATGGTTGTGATGTATACTAAGGATAAGACCATCATAAAAGGCATTATTGACTCTCCAAATGCCAAAGCTTTTATGGACTTTGTAGTTGATAGGTTCATAAAGTGTGATATGGCCAAAAAGAATATTATCTTTTGTTGCTGAATAAAATTGTTTAGGATCGTGTTAGTGGAATTTATGAGCATGTTATGGAACCAGTATACTATTATAATCATTTGAAGGGCATGAAAGTAGATTTGAAAAATAGTCATTTGCTTTAACATATTTTAAAGTCTCTTTCAGTTCGAATTGATGTTCTTAGGACATTATATCACATCCAAGAGGGTGAGTAGACTTTCAATAAAATAACTTCTATAGTTAGTCAAGCAAAAGATGATATGAAGAATTGAAAGGTCTTCGTGCTCAGTTTGTTGCATATGGATTAAGTGCTAAATGTGAAAATTAGTCACACCCAAAAGGAACCTAATTTTGGAAAATAAGAAATCTAATTTGAGTGAACATCACCATGTTTCGCTGGTTCTAGTGAGACATTTCATCGAATACTTGGTGGTTAGACAAAGGTATAATCATTTATATTACAAATTTATTATAAGTGTTAAGAAACAAAACAAAATCAAGTTATAGAAAGCGGAGAGTCAGATTGGAAATGGTGGAAAAATACAAAATGGGTATGTAAGAATAATTACCTTTTGGAAATTGAAGAGTTTATCAGTTAAACAAATATAATATTTAGAAACAAAAGGGTTAAAATTAATGTGAGATTCTTAATTTTGTGGCGTAAGTGTTTAGGTTTTATCTCTATAAAAGAATGGAGTGATTGATAACAGAGAGGATTCTTTATGACCAAAACTTATCTATTTATTGAAAGGTATATTGATTGCATCAAAAGAAATGCTCCCACTAGAGTTAGAGAATAGAAAAGGTCAAAACGTTGGATGTACTAAAGTTGATTCACAATAATGTATGTAGACTGATTATGCTGATTGCTATAGGTAGATATTGATATTTCACCTTCATTGGTGATTGATCAATTTTTGTTAGGTGAAAATATCTACTGAAAAGTTGGAATCCTTAAATTCTTTTAAGGCGTTTAAAGTTAAAATTGAATTCAAAATAATAAGAAAATCAAGTGCATTAGTTTTGATAAAGATGGTGAGTGTTAAGGAGATATGGTAAAACTAATAGAAATTTTGATTCCTTTATGTGATATGTCCAAGATTATGAATTTTGATACTAACAACCTTATGCTTGAAACACTTAAACAAGATTAGATCACAAGAAGGTGGAATTACACACTAATGGACATGATTGAATACATATTGATACATTAGATTTTACTAGACTTTTATAAAGTGATGCTTTAAAGATCACGGTGTATATTTTGAATCAAGTTCTTAGTAAGTCTATACCTAAAACCCATATGATTTGTTATATAAGAAAAGCCTAGTCTTAGACATTTCAATGTTTATGGTTGCAAGGCTAAAGTGAAACCATATAATCTATTAATTAAGTAATTTGATTTGAAGACTGTTGATGGTCACTTTATTGAATATTGTAATAACTTACGATGCACCGACACTTCATATAGCAGCCGTGTCTGCGTGTCAGAAATGTTTCTGACACCGACACTCATCGACACCAATACGAAACGTGTCGGGGCCGTGTCCATAATTTCAAAAAGTTCGGACACCTGTTCCCTATTTTGACACACGTGTCAAGCTCGATTCTAGGGCCATGTCCATAATTTTAAAAAGTTCGGACGCGCATTCTCTATTTCAACACGCGTATCAAGCTTAATTTTCAACTTATTATTTGTTATGCCCTGTTATTTAATATTATGAGTACTTATTTTTATATGAAAAAATAATAATTACAATATATATTTA
>JANHAO010019481.1:0-13206 GCA_026873985.1 Saraca asoca
CTTTCATGGTATTGACTAAATAAATACGACTTACTGGTACGTATTCTTTGAGAATGACAATAATTTTAACACTGACAAAATTTCGCAACGGTAACATTTAGGCTTGATAAAATCGAGGATTGACGTAATGGAATACCGACAGGGGAAGCTGGAGCAAAATTGATGCTTATTGATTGAAATGCTCAACGAGAAACGACATAAAATTAGTGACTTATTAAAATTAATTGTAAAATATAATAAAGTCCACATTATGCTAGTGAAATTGTTAATATAATATGTATAAAATACAATAAAGGAAAAAATATAAAATAATTTTACTTCAACTATGAGGTAGTTGAATTTTGTTTCCTTCAATTTTAAAACCTTGCCACTAAAACTTTAAATTATATAATATCTTGGAATTAATCATCATAACTTATTTAGTTAATTGATTTATTTAACTACATAATTTTTTATGATTTTTTAAACAAATATCACAATTCTCAATTTATTTTTATTAAATTTCAAGTTCTTTTTTACATTATTTGGCTTAATGGCTATAAACTTAGATGTGAAATTTTAAAGAGAAATACAAAAATAAATTTGAAATTATGTTGGAAAAATAATGTGCAAGCAAACTTACAAAAATATTTCAATTCTTTTCCTGACAAAGTCACATAAATATTGCATTATTAATGGAAAGTGTTGGGTAGTTGATTAATTCCAAAGTATTGTATAGTTTGATGCTTGAATCCCAAATTTCCAAATTTCTTTGGTAGACAATTATTTCTAAGATATTATATAGTTTAATGTCTTAATCCCAAATTTTTAATTTTATTAGACGTAAAATCAGTTATCCCAAAGATGAAGAGAATGTTTTGCATTTTCCTCAATAATAGATTATGAAAAATATTCTAACTTCCCCTAAGGTTAAATATAATCATCCAAACCTCCCTTCTAATTTAAAAACATATTTAGATTTAATTGAAAAATTAAAAAAGTTACACTTCAATTCAAATTTGCATTTTTGTTAGTAATGTAGCCATGGATTCGACCAATAGGGGTGAATTAGTTTTAGGATTTCAAAACTTTGAAAACATTTTTTAAAATCTCCATTTCAAATTTTATAAACATTAATTACTCGGAAAGAAATGATAAACAATTCACACTATATTTTCAACAAATCATCATTCACAATATCAACATCATACTTCAATATGAATAGTAATGAAGATAAAAAATATAAAGTGTAGAAATTTAAAGTATAGAAAATAAAAGAATAAGGGTAGAGATATTCAAATATAGATTTCTAGTGATTTCCCATTCAAAAAACCATTTTCAAGGGTACATCCATTTCCAAGCTACAGCCATGCTTGAATCCACTAAGATTAATCCATCCAAGTTTGACATAGCCACAAAGAGAATCCTTTACAAGGATTATAATCCCCATTCCAAAAAACCCTTTGAGAAAACCCATTTAAAGAAAAAAAAAAGCACAAGAACACTCCCACTCTTGCTAAACTAGGGTTGGCTAGCTCTAGAATACTTAGAAATTTTTAAGTTGAAACGAAAGAAATCGCAAGAACTCAAAAGTTCAGATTACAAATTGAAGTACTAGAGGCTAAGAATCACTCTAGCACAAGATCAAGAAATTAAGTAAATAAATGAAGCACAAATGAAATAGGCAATATTTGCATAGACGTATTAGGGTTTCACACTAAGAAAATGTGAGAAATGAGTATTTACAACAAGAAAGCTACACTCATGATGAAGTGACTGTTAATTCAATATTTTAACCAATTGAATCGGATCATGATCAAAATTGTGGGGTGAAATTTGAACTTACAATTCAAACCATGAGGAAAAATTTTGAATTTGAGATCCAAATTGCAATCATGATCATGAAGGGTCAACTGCTCATGTTTAAAGGCCTCTAATTTGATAGAAAATATATAGTTCAAAATTCAATTCAAATCACCTCAGATTACAAGCTCTCGGATAGTTTTCAGATGGCTGCATTTCAATTCGTGGAATATAGTTCAAATTTTTTATTCAAATCGCCTCAGATTTCGAACTCTCTATACAAGTCCAAAGGTTACGATTCAAATCGTGGACACAATTCAAAATGTTTTGATTCAAATCTTAAGGCTAGAACATGCTTTTTTTTAATGGTTATTTTGAAATTAGAACTTTTCTTACTCATTTAAAACCATTTCAAAACAATTATTTCAACCAAAAAGACTAGTTCCAAGTATAAAAATTTGGTAAAACATTTAAGAGCAAATAGAAATGCTTTTGGAGAAATAATTAAAGAACACCTATGAAATTCTTGAGCCAAATCCTTCCAAAATCTAAATTTAGAAAGTGAGCTAAATTCAAATGAAATCCAAACATTTACATTGAATAATCCAAAGCCTATACTAAATCTTTATCAACAAAACTAAGGCTTTCTAGGATTGATTTACTAAACTTAAAAAAAAAAAAAGGATAAACTTAACCAAAATATTTTTAGTCATCAAAACAAATTATAAATCTTTAGAAATAGGGCTAGACTCAAAATCTCCTCCTTTTTTATAATGGTAAACAATTTTGGGGTTAGATAATAATCAAAATCATTTAGCACACATTCCAAACATATTTAAAAATAAACTCTCCCTCAAAACATGCATAATTTAACAAGCAAATCAACACAAGCATACAAGCCCCAAAAATCATACTTCTCCCCTTTTTAGCATGCAAAAAAGGACATAAATGACCAAAATATAGCATATAACCAGAACTCAAAGCCAAATTATTTTGAAATGGAATTATCCAAAACAAATTGTCCAAGAATAGTCAAAATATCCATTAGAGGAAGCAGAGGCAAAATAAAGGTAAAACTGGGGAAAATGGGTTTAAAGGAAACAAAATAAGCACATATCAAGCATTTCTAGGTGTGACAGTATCATTGATCTCAGCTAATTGAGCCTTCATCTTATTCAAGCATTCATGAAGGTTTATGATTTTAGCATTCATGTTGGTTTCAAGTAAATCAAGCCAACCATGAATTTTCTACTTATCTTCATAAGCTTCATTTAGCCTTTTCTCCATAAGCCCAAAATAGTGAGTCTACTGGATCTGCATTTACTTGAGGAGGTTCATGGTTTCAATTTCGAATTTAGCACTCCCAGCAGAGGAAGAACTAGATCCACCAGCATTAGTAGAAAATGGCCTTGCTGGACTAGAAGATTCATGCTTCCTCCATCTCTTACCAATAAGATGAAAAGTCATTCGATGCATGTTCTTTGTCACCCATCTGAGTAAAAATGTTGATGTTATCAACTTCCTTTTCAAGTGACTTTTATACTTGAAAGTGAGTGAAAATGTCAGTGAGAGCCATTCCATAAGGAAGAAAGCTTTGATTTTGCTTTGTGAAAAAGGTTCCCATATATGTTATAAATAGATATGAAATTTTGATATTATAACCTTTCTTTATTTCCTATTAGAAATAGTTCATCCTTAGCTATGTGTGTGGAATTAGTGTGCCTTGGAAGGTTTATCTTGGCAATAGTGAAATGAAAGCGGCAATCCTCAATAAAAAGGCTAGTGATCATTAGCTTTCCAAAAACATATATTGGTTGGGAATTAGGGAAAAATAGTTTAATAACTTTTTCTTTTGAATAATCTTGCACATCTTTGCTTGTCACCCAACTTTTCTCACCATCCATGTGAAATAAATCACAAAAAACCTTAACATCTAGGTTGATGGTCTTTTGCATTACAATTATAAAAAATCTTCCATTTGAAACTCCTAGATTAGCATAAAACATTTTAACAAACCTAGGGTAGCAATTTGTATAGAATGTGACAAATTTCAATAGTTTATATTTCTTAGAAGACTATGCAAACCTAGATGGTTATTTTGCAAAATATTTAAGACCTAGTATCTAAGAGGTTGAAAAAATTTCTCCTTGAATTGAATATACCTCTCAAAAGATTCATTATTGGCAAAAAACTTTTACTCTTTAGTAGCAACATTTGTGCAAGAAAACCTTTTGTCATCCATAATCTTCCTTTTCCTTTTGAAGAACCACCAAAATCATTAGGCATGGTTGCTTGGAGAGAGAGAGAGACAGAGACATAGAAAGATGAGCAAAATTTGAGATTTTTGGAAATTTTAGGTTTTAAGGTGAAATTAGGAGTTTTTGTTAGTTAAAAGTGAGGGAATATAGTAGGGAAATGTTTTTGGAGAAGACATTTGGTGAAATAATAGGTAAAAATTTGGAGTTTGATGAAGATAGAATGAGTTTAGGTTGAGAGAAAAAGGAAGGCTAGGGTTACAGTTTACAAGAATGACATTACAAAAACATTACAATGTATAGATAATATGTCATGCGATTTGAATCATGATCAAAATTGTGAAGCCCAGATTTGCTTTGTGATTTGATTTGTGATTAGAATCATAAATGAGCAGTTGTCAAAATTCTTCTGTGACTCAAATCATTGATTCAAATCATGAGCACTAGAAACACCCAAGGCTCCTTTAGAAACCCTTGCTCCAACTCTAAAAGTCTTCAAGTTTTCAACTTTTTCACCAACCACACCATGAATAATGATCACAAACCATCCAAAAACACTTTGAACAACATGAAAACCCAACCTTGATCAACTAGGCATCTGCAAAGCAAATCGAAGGACTCTCTGATGTCTAAGTTAGAATTGAATTTAATGAAAAATAGTTTAAATAAATTCAAAACATATTGAACCAATTAATTAAAAAGACTCAAAAGTCAAAACAAATACAAATAAGTTATTCATATCACATGAGTTCATCTTCTAAGGGATTTAACGTGCCCAACTCTCTTCTTATAAAAGCAAAACAATTTTCATTAAGAGATTTTGTGAAAATATCAAAAAGTTGAAAATCAGTTTGTATAAATTCAAGAGCAATGTCTCTCCTTTGAACATGTTCTCTTATGAAATGATGTCTTATTTCTATATCCTTATCCTCTTTGTCTCCTTCTTCCTCTTCTCTTTTTTGTTGTTGTGCATTTGTTTTTCTCTAAGGCAATAATGAATCCACTTGCTTAAATCAATGCCCATGTGCACAACTGTTCATCTTTGTATGTTTTGGTCAAGTAATAGTATATATTTATTGTTTCTTTACTATATAATGATTTCAACCTCCTATTTATAATGGCTGGGACATTACAATTTGAATGTAATTCAAAGAATTATGAATTGATTATACTTCCATAATGGACAAAATTTGACTTGGAAACGGATTTTCATAAAGATAGGCAATTAATTACTTTCCAATTCTGAAAGTTGACTCCTTCTTGGGTTGAATCACAATGAGCTTCTGGATGATGGCTAGGAAAGTGTGCTTCTAGCTGTGGGCTAGACCTCATCTTCAACAACCTGAAGTTACATATAAGGTTGCTTTGACCCTTGTTAATTAATAATCTGAGTTCACATTTGGTGACCTAATGACTTGCTTCAACAATCTCAATCTTGGATGAGTTGGGCCCTTATCAATTGGACCTGTCCATTGGACTTTTAATAACCCATTTGTATAGCCCCAAAAATACCCACAACAACTTTTCATTGATTTAATATTAAAAAGTGATTTTTCTATATATCATCTAAATAATGATAGATTATATATAATCAATTAAAAAATTAATGTTATCAACATAATATAAATTTAAATATTAATGATCAATTATACTTTTTATCAAATTAACAAGACCTAATACAAATTTTTTATACATAAAGGTATCCTATCTATATAGAAAGACTCGTAATCTGAATACAAAAATTATATGTACATCTCTTTAAAAAAAATTGATACCGTGAATTTTGTGCAAAGATAAGGAATTATATTATTCTTTATAGAAATTTTCTTTCATGCACACTCGTCCTACATGCAAGTTTTGATGAAAATCTATATCTTTAATCAATTGTTTTCAAAATTATTTTTATAAAATGATATTATTTTTTACGAAATTTACATGTAGTAAGTATAGAAAATGAAAAAAAATTACAACTATATGTTGATAAAAAATTATAATCAATGATAAAACATTATGACTAGTTTTAAAATCTTTATAAAGCATACAAGCCACGCATGCATAATTTCTTTAAAAATAAATGTACAATGCAAGCAAAACTATTTTTCTAGTACTTTTTCTAAAATGTAAAACGGAGTAGACTTTAAGTGTTTGTTGATATAAGCTTGAAATCCGAAGAAAATAGACAGAATTAACTTTACACTGACTTGCAACGATAGGCTGGCTGACACGGATACAAATAAGGGACATTGACCAGTTACCACAATAAACTCTAGCCAAATTGCATTAAATAGCACGATAGTGTAATCGCAGAATTTTCATTTTGGAAAATTTGTTGATAAGGATTAAGAAAAGAGATACCTAAATTGTAAGGAGTGCTCATCCAAAATTCAACGGTTAGATTGTGGTCAAAACAAATGTGTCACTGTCATGCACACCTAGATACATTCAATACTAAAATACTTGTTATGCATTGACAAACAGTATTTAAATACTTTTAAGTCTTCCCATCTTTTAAACTATGAATGGCCAGAATTAACTTTACACTGACTTGCAACAACCATAATAGTCTCTAATCAAACTGCATTACATAGCACGATAGTGCAGTCGTAGAATTGTCGTTTTCGAAAATTTGTTAATAAGGATTAAGGAAAGAGATACGCAAATTGCTACGATTGTGTATCCAAAATTCAATGGTTAGATTGTGGTCAAAACAAATGTGTCACTGTCATTTACACTTGGCTACATTCAATACTAAAATAATTGATATGCATTGTCAAAGAGTATATAAATACTTTTAAGTCTTCCCATCTTTTAAATTATGAATTGACATCAAAGCTTGGTATCTCTATTATGCTTACCAAGAATATTGATCAATTTCAGACCTATGCAATGATACTAGGCTAGTGATAATTGAAAAGGGTTTACAAGTATTAATGGGTGGAGTTATATGAGAAAGTAAAATACGTGATATTGCTTCCATTGTTGTCATGCTTCTAATTTAGTTCTAGTTTTAGTGGTGATGTTGATTGTCGTAAATTCTAATATCCTTTTAGGATTAATCTAACTAAACTTGAATATATGTTTGGTGGATTTGCTTAAGAGCTGATGGGTCAACCCTCAAGAGTGGACCGATCAATCAACTGTTTCACTAGGACCAGTTGGATTGGTCAACAACCTAGTTGATCAGCTAGTGTTAAATGACACAAAAACTCGATGCACAGGATTCAAAGAATTAACATCCTAGTGCAACTAAAATGTCCCAAAGAGATGAAACCTTATCGGGAGAAGGTATTGCCACATCCCTAATTTGATTTTGCAAATCTAAAATAAATTGATCGAACCAAAAGCTAATTTGAGTTATTTTTATCTCACCTTTACTATTTCTTGAGTTTTATTCAGTAAATTTCACATGGGTTGTAAGATTTCATATAAATTGTGATTTAGGCCTTAGGCCTATGAATTAGGGATTAGGAACATAAAAGAAATTTCTTTCTAATAGGTGAGTAGGAGCTTTTGGCCTTCTTTGGCTTCCTTTTCATTATGCAAAATCATATTTTCTAAATTACCCAAAATATTTCTTTATGCCACTTTAATTGAAATATTGTCCTACGAAATTTACTCACTTTTGGCCGTATTTGTCTACATTTATTCGAATTGCATGAACACATCATGTTTGCCAATATGATTAACTTCATTGCCTTTATATGCAATTTGGTTGCTTATTGTGATTTGTGCTTATGGTTGCCTCGGTGTGATAAAATTTGTGGGTGTATTTTTGAAACTAAGATGGTGTATGATCGGTTGGTTAGCTTATTCTCCGGTACTAATTGATTTAGTGCTAAGCGAAGGGTTTATGCATCGTACATTTTGTTAATCAAGATGAAAAAACCATGAAAATTTGGTATCGAAGCGTGGTTGAAACTACATTTCTTTGTTTTTTAGTTGCACCCTGTTGATATGCCATTATGTTAAAGAAAATGATGGCTGTTGAATGCTTTGATACAATTGATATTGCAATTAAAAATCTTGAAGGAGTCACCGAGATTGCAAGAAATATGGAAAGCGAAGGGATCCCTAAACTCTTTTGAAGGGTCAAGAATTAGGAATATCTCAAGAAATAAATCTCATATCTTGATGCTAGCATGAGAGTCAAAGGAGTTAGGATTAGTGATGCTTCGCAAGTTGGTAAATGGCTTACTACAATTGAGAATAGTCAGAAGGATTTGGGAGATGCTATGAAAGACTTTACCAACGAGGTAAAGGATGTTGTAGCAACTCCTTTTATTGCGATGAGTAATATAGCGCCTTAGTGCAGGTATTGCTGATGGCCATCAAGAATGGTTTGCAAGAAGGTGGTGCCATACAGTGAAAGGGAAAGGTGAAAATCCCTGAACCAAGGTCATATGTGAGAGAAAGAGATGCATAAAAGCTCGAGAATTTTGTGTTTGATATGAACTAATATTTCCCAACAACTAGCATTACTTCTGAGTAAGCTCAACTGAATTGAGCTACTATGTTCCTTGTAAACAGCACTAAGGTCTAGAGGAGGGCTAAGTACCTGGTGATTTAGAAGGGAAGGTGTCACTTTAATACTTGGGAAGAGCACAAGTAAGAGTTGAAATACAATTTTACCCTGAAAATGTGGACAATCTGGCTTGATGAATATTGTGACAGTTTAGATAAATATGATTAGTTCAAGACTATGTGAAGAAGTTATAACCATCATGTTGGATATAAGGGACATGATTGAAAAAGATAAGCTACTCTATTTTGTTGGGAGTCTATCACAAGAAGCTACCATGGAATTCCAAAGGAAGTGCTTAAAAGAGAAAAATACTTTGACTTCCCTGAGTTTTAAAGAAATTGTGCAACCTCCTTTCTAGTTTCAAAACATAGTTAGACCTTCTTTAAAACATAAAATAAAAAATCTTAAACTTTTGAATTTTTCATCGAAAAATTGTAAGAAAAGATGACTATATAGTTCATAATCAAAGGCATGTTTTGATTAAGTTTAAATGGTTAAAATATGACTAATGAAAAAGTCAAATTTTAATGCAAGGGAATACTTTTTTAGTTGTTTAAGCTTAATTAAAGCATATTTTGATCGCAAAATACTTATAATATCTTATATTGTTTGATTTGAATACATAATTATCTTTTCTCATCATTTTATTGACAAAAAATTCAAATTTGAATGTTAGTGTAACTTTTTTTATATATATTTTAAGAAACACCTGAGCATGTTTTGAAATTATCAAAAAAATTTATGGAATTTTATCAAAATTTAAGGAGACAAAATTAAGTATTTTTCTCTTAGTTAAAAGGTGTATATGGTAGTCTTTGACATGTGACAAAAGCTTGGAAATGTAGTTCCTTGCAATGCATGCAAGCAATACAAAAGCACTTCACCTTGCATCTCCACAAGTAGTTACACACCAACATCCATACCAAATTTCACACCTCACTGCAACATTTTTGTTTTTTGGCAATACTAAACCTAGCAACAATCAAAAGCTATTGCCTATAACTAGAATAGGCAACAACCTTTTTTATTGTTGCCTTTGTTCTTAATTTTAGGCAATAATCACTTAAAACCATTGCCATAAGTATAATAGATAACAATTTTTTAAGTGTTGCAAAGTTTGAATTAATAGAGAATAATATTTTGAGTGTTGCAAAATTGTAAAATTTTATACTTCTTAATTTTTTATACAAAACACACACACACACAATCCTGCCAATTATTTCCCTTTCCCCCATGTTCTGCTTCACTTCCTCATGCTAGCTACACCCCTCCTTCTACTCTTTCTACTTTCATCATCCGGCTAGCTTTAAGTGTTGTTGATCCTCTTCTTCTAATTTCTCCAGCGTTCCTCCTCCCTAGTCTAGCTCTACAGTAGTTATTCCTTCCTTTCCAGCACCATTGGAGTTGAGTTCCAGTTGAGCTTGCTGGCAATGATCTAGCCCACACCAAGTTGCCCATAACTTGTTCTCTTACTAGTGAATGTTCCTAAAACAAAAAATTTATTTTATAGGAAGTCTACATCAAGTTTTTAAGAAAATCTTATCTAAAACTCTCACTTTTGAAAGTTAAAAAAGGTTGAAATTTTCTTGTTGATTTTGTTTTTGTAGGAAGTAAAGTTTAGTTTGCTGTAATTCACTAAATAAATGTTAGGGTAAGTATGATCATTTTGCTTTCAAGATTGGTTGCTACATCTTTTATTTTGTGTTTGGTATTTTATTTTGTGAACTTTATGTTGATGATAACTAAGAGAGCATCATTGGGCTTCCATGGCTTTTAATGAAATTAGAACCTACTTATAGATTTCAGACTGTGATTATAAGTTTCATAAATATGCTTATAGATGAGGCTAGGTTAACTAACTTTCAGAATGTATGAATTGATTCATGAATCGATTCACATATGAATATCATCAAGAACTTCATGATTAAATTGATTCACAATATAATATAAGAAGTCGTTAATCGATTACCTAATCAATTTATAAAAATTCCTAAATTTCATGCTGAATAAATTGATTCATGGAAAGCTATTTTTGATAATTGTTTTCACCGAAGGTTAGAAAACTTTTGTGAATCGATTAGGTAATCAATTCATTTGACAATTTTTTTTAGAATTCAATGAATTTGATGATTTGATGTGATTATTTTGTCTTGTTCCATAATTTTCTTTTCTCAATAGACTGAATTTTGTGAAGAAGGATTGGATGGATTTATCGACGCATAGCTAAGAGTACATTGATGGTATTAGATTTTTCTTAGATTATGTTTTCATTGAAGGAAAACCACAAGGAGGATAGATTTCAAGCCCTTATGCTTTTTATGTTAATGGAAATTGGAAAAGAGAGATATAGTGTATGGTCATTTGGCATGCCACGAACTTGTTAAGGGGTACAAAGAATGATATAATCATGGAGATGGTATGACCTTAATGGATCTTGATGGTGTCATGCATGATTAAGACGACTATTATGATGACATTAATGGCCTATTAAATGATATATTTAGAGATGTGGCACAAGTAGAAGGAGTTTATGAAGGCCCTAATGAAGATGCAAGGAAATTCTTTAACTTGGCTGAGGAGGCAAAACAAGAATTATACTCGGGTTGTAAAAACTTCTTGATATTTAAATTATTATTCAATTATATTTGTTGAAGTGTCTCCATGGATGGAGCAACTCATCATTCACTGCCCTCCTAAAGTTATTGAAAGAAGCTATTCTTTATTTGAATATTCCTTTGTCATTCAATAAAACAAAAGCCATGATTAAAGAATTGAGTCTTGACTACGAAAAGATTGATGCCTATCCTAATGATTGTATGTTATATTGGAAGGAGTATGTGAAGGACAACTTTTGTTATAAATGTGGAGCATCTCAGTGGAATGATTATCCTCAAGGGGATGGTGAGCTCGAGTCTTCCAAGAAAGCTTATAAGGTGTTTGCCAAAACTTTGAGACACTTTTCATTAATTCCAAGACTTCAAAGATCATTTATGTATTCAAAGATAGCCAAAACATTGAGGTGGCATATAGAGGAGCATCTAAAGGATGGGAAGTTAAGGCATCCTGCTGATGACCAATCATAGAAAGACTTTGACAAAGTTTATCCTAATTTTGTAATAGATTATCGAAACATAAGGCTTGGGTTGGCTAGCAATGGGTTCAACCCATTTCGGACCATAAGTATATCTCATAGTACATGGCCTACACTCTTAATGTCATATAATTTACCTCCTTGAATCTGCATAAAGCCTAAATATTGCATGTTGTCTTTATTAATCCCTGGGCCACAATCACCTGGTAATAACATTGATGTGTTCTTACAGCCACTAATTGAGGAGTTAAAGGTGTTGTGGGATTTAGGAGTGGAAGCAAATGATGCTTCAAGTAATAAAACTTTTCTATTGTGAGCAGCTCTTTTGTGGACCATCAATGACTTCCTTGCATATGCTATGTTGTCTGGTTAGAGTACTAAAAGGAAGTTGGCATGCTCTTATTGCAATTATGGAACCTCTTTTACCTTTTTGAAACATAGAAAGATGTGCTACATGAATCATTGTGTTCTTTTGCCCATGGATCATCCATGGAGATCAAATAGAAGGTCTTTTAATGGTAACATAGAGTTCAGGTCTCCTAAACCCTTATTAGAAGGGACAAATATCTTACTTGAGTTACTTGAGTTACAAAATTTTGAGAATGATTTTAGGAAAAAGGAAAAGAAAAATAGTGATGGTCCATGGAAAAAGAGGTTAATGTTTTTTTAATTTGCCATATTGGTAGCATAACACATTACACCATAACCTTGATGTCATGCATATAGAAAAAACAATATGTGATAATATAGTTCGGACACTTTTGGATATCCTAGGAAAGACAAAGGGCCATACAAATGCTCATTTTGACCTATGAGATATGGGGGTAAGAAAGGAGCTTCAACCAAAGGATACAAATGATGGTAAGAAATCATCTGCAAGAGCATGTTTCTTCATAACTGAGCAAGAGAAATCTATTTTCTGTGAGGTTTTGAAGATAACAAAATTACCAAATGGAAGTGCCTCAAACATTTATCAATGTGTGCAACTTAGTGGAAAAAACATCTAGCTATAAGACTCATGATGCTCATTTTATGTTGCATTATTTGTTACAAATATTGATAAGAAGCTTACTGCCTAATAATGTGACTATTCCTTTGATTTGTCTTGGTTCCTTTTTTTGTTGTCTATGTCAAAAAGTTATAGTACTAGAAGATTTAGATCATTTGGAATAAGAGATTGCAGAAATGCTTTGCCAACTAGAAAGAATTTTGCCCCTTTCTTCTTTGACATAATGGTTCATTTGCTTATTCATCTACAAATGAGGTGAGATTAGGTGGTCCTATTCAATATCAATTGATGTATCCTCCTAAAAGATAAATGTGCATATTGAAGTCTTACGTTTGCAATAAGAGTCATCCAGAAGGCTCTATTGTAGAGGCATATTTGGTTGAAGAGTTATTGACATTTTGTTCAAGATATTTGCATGATGTATACAAACAAAACTGAATAGAATGTCAAGAAATAATGATAAATGCAATTCAAGTCAATTTGAAACTTCTAATATTTTCCCAAACAAGGGTCATCCTATAGGAGGGAAAAAGAAAGGTGAGACATT
>JANHAO010019482.1:0-13206 GCA_026873985.1 Saraca asoca
ATGCCCAATGCTTGAACATAGATCACACACTCCCACATTTAAAAAAGAAGAGGGGATTATTTTTAGCTAGAGGGATCTTCTTTGGCTGTCATTGAATCATGTCAGAAATTAACTATCATATCCTCATTTGATCTCATTTTGAGACCATACTTAAAATCATAGAAGTCAATGATGATTACAAACAGCAGCAAGTACAAAAGTCATGTAGAAAATTAAATCAATCATAAGACTTCTGAGACAGCTTTGTTGACATACCAGCTTGAAGGAATCAGAGAGAGATTCCACTGATGTGTATGCCAGATAGAGAAGAGCACTTTTGTAGAACTCGGCAAATTCCTGACGGAATTTATGGTATTGAGATGATACCCAATAGTAGCTTGCATATACAGATGGATCAATATCTGTCATGCTGTCAAGTGTACTCTTTCCATCTTCCAAAAGATTCTTGCATACTTTTTGGTCACCTTGCTCAAGCTTGAACAGGGCTATCTGCATCTTAATGTAAAGAACAGGCTCTTCAATGCGATGCTCTCTTGTACCTTGAAGCTTCTCAATGACCCCTTCAAGATAACCAATGGCAGCTTCTTTCTCAGAATACTGCCTAGAAACTATCACAGCAAAATGGGCAAGCTTGAGGAGATTGATTTTAGTCTCAAAATCTGTGATAAAATTGTGATATAACTGTATCAAAGCATCATCAGCCTGAAATTGTAAAATATGAATAATCTGTCAAACAAATGAATCATAAGTAATTAGAAGAATAGGCACAACAAACTATATGTCAATCACTAAAAGCCAATAAACAATGAAATTGACCTCTTAGTATTATATGTAAATTGTGAACAATTATGGTTGACATCCTAGAAATAAGATATTGTAGAAGAATAAACCCACCTTAATAAACTTTGGATTATGAACTAAAATTATAACCTTAGTCTTATATCTTGCACAGTTTCTGACATGTATTGGATAATTTTTCTGAAGTCAATCTAAAATTACACATTGAATGCTCCATCCTCACAACTCTTCCAGCAATTAGTTCCATTCTAAAATAAGATGCCCTGATAAGTCAGAAAAATCAGCAAGACTTGCAAATAGAAATTTCCCTATTCCATTGGGCTATTGATATGGCATCATGTACTATACATAACCTTGTTAAGACCAATCTAATCAATTTGGCAGCTTTAAGTCAAAAACCAGTTTAGAATGCGATAAAATAGGCCAGTCTAGTAGTGATTATCAGCCAAGATCCTTGCTCAAGAGAAACACGTCCAGCGAAAGGGGATCTCAGGAAGTGAATGATCTAAACAAACCTGTGTTAACATAAAGCATTTAGAACAATTCAATCATTTTAACACATCTCATCAGTCTCCCATACCCATAATGCTGCCATCAGAACTCAAAAGAGAATGGAGAGGCTGGAACCACCATCAAACTTAATATCGATAGCTTGCTCTTATTACATCCTTATTGTATTAACAGGAGCTACAGTTCCATAATACGATGCTAGACTCTGAAAAATAGTTTTGTCCAATCAATCATACATGCCGACCCAATTTTCATATCTTAGAAAATTGAGACAGAACAAAATAGACATAATCACAATAAGCACAAAGCAACCCCTCAAAGGTTTGAGCTTCAATACAGACAATGCAGTTTTGGAGTTGAGTGTGATTGGTTAAAACAAGAGCTAAGACAAACAATTTATTCACTACCATGCAAAAATGCATTCACTAGTATACTAAGAACTAGGTTGATAAACAGTGATTCAACGCACAGAATAGCACAAGTCTACAATCCCACAATTCCAATAGTGTCAACTCTGAATGCAGAACTGATTTCCTCCGGGATAGTGCAGCACGGCATGCTGAATCAGTAGAAGCAGTGGAATCACAAGATTCTATGAGCTTCACAGTTCAACACCGGGCAACCTGGGTTTTCAGTTTTAGACAACAGGCTTTACGTTTTAGGCATTGGGCTTGGCTGTAAGAAGAAAATCCAGCCCCAAAACAATATTTTTCTCATGGATTCTTCCTACTCTGAGTTCATCTTGTGATTCCTCTCTGTTCTAAGTGTTTTTCCCATTTTTTGCCCTATCTTTGATGCTGCCTATTGCAACTGGTGAGACTGCATGAGCTGCTGCCTCTGTTCTTCCTTTCTGTTAGAAAGTCTTACCATGCACAAGTTGCTGCCCTCTTCTCTGTTTCTGGTTCAAAGTTAGCACTGCCCGTTTTCCATTTACTTCTTATTTTTCAATTTAATTCATGATGATTGTGTTTTTCTACTTACCATTTATGTAAACCTATATAATTTATGAGTTATAATTCCTTTCTATAAAAAAAAAAAAGAAAGAAAGAAAAATCACAAGGGGTATATATTACATAAAATCCATATGGGGGTAGGATCTTATGAACCCATTACAATTCTCCTATGATTACGCTTTCGATTTCAAATTCCCTCAACAATTAGAATCGTGCGTTTGACAACCTTGATTAAGACATACAAACTGATCACCGGAAAAGCCTGACCAACCAAAAAATTAGTTGTCAATTCATTTACCCTATAAGAAAATTTCAGACCAGAAAAAATCCACAAGTTCATATTCAAACAAAACCTAATTTTCCAAACTTTATAACTTGAAATTTCAATTTTCTCATTTCCAACCTTATTGGATCCCGAATGCATGATAAACCTGAAATCACCTCATTTCCTGTTAAATTTTCCACAACTTAAATTCCAGACTGAAGCAAAAACTCAAATTTATTATTCTTCTCTCTTAATGTTGCTTCCTCAATAACCCAAGACGACCTAAACTTCAAATAGCAACAGCTTGAAGACTTCGAAAAAAAAATAAAAAATTCCGTAGCATGTGTTAAGTTGAAACTACAACACCTTAATTTCTTATTTTCTCCAAAGAAAAAAGGTGATAAATATATAAATGAAAATTTTACACCAACTACCCGGAATTCACAAACCCTAATTGGGACTAAAACACTAGCACTAACAGTTGGAGACCAAACAAGCGAACCTGGAACACAGCAAGAGCCACGAACTGCTCGAGCTTGAGAGTGAGCTGGTGCCAAAGCTTCTTCTGGTACAGATCTGCGAGCGAATTGTACCAATCGGAGAGCTCTGGGTGCGCATTGCGCAGCGATTCTAAGTATTGAAGAGCGGCCATGGCGATTCTGAGGAAGAAGAAAACTATTTTAGTTGGAGGGTCCTTGCTCTATACCTGTACGAATTTTAAGTTTCTCTCCCGAACTCAGATGCATAATCAAGTTCAGAGGAAGCGGACGAAGATTTTCCCCAGCCAGCATGAGATTTGGACTCTTGTTGTTTTGGGTGTCGTAAGGCCTACGAAGCCCGAGAGCATGCTCTGTGCTGCTAATGACCCAAAAAGTAGATCCATGTGTTCAAATTTAATTGTTTATTGTTTATAGCCATTAGAAGATTTAGTTTGATGGTTTGGACGGAAACATTTTAGTAATCTTGTTTTTGTATTTATTCATAGTTATGAAATATTAAAATAATAAAAAATATTTTATTTTATCAATATTACGACAGAAAATAACATTCATTTTCCTAAAAAAAGTATTTATTTTTTTTAATTATCATAATATCATATATTATTTTATCAATAACAAGATATAAAAATGATATAAAAATCCTTTCTTTTTTCATTACAAGATTTAAAGTTGATACTTAAATAATGACTACTAATTTCAGATGACCAAATAATAATAATTAATTTCTATGTTCGGGCATATGTATTTTTTATTTTTTATTTTTACACTCATTTAGACAACTAAATGAATCAATATTGTGTAACCTGGCCTAGATGACTGCTGGATTATTAAATAAGAGAAGCGTTATTCTCATGATTTATGATCACATTTTTTTTTTAACAATTACACAGATAGTATAATTTGAATTCATTAATTTTAAAATAAAGATAAGAGCAATTTAACTCATATATTATATGTGCACATATGAAATGATTATGAAACAAATTGTGAAAGAAGCCTTTTTTTTTCTTTCCTGTTACAAGAAATGGTTTTATTTTTGTACATATTCGAGAAACTTTTTTTTAATTTTTTTAAATTGTAAATTTTATGTTAATTTTATAAAAGATATTGTAAAAATAAAAAAAAATGCTGTGATTTTATATATGCATTTTGTGTGTAAGAATGTAGAGTATTGTAATTCTACGAGCAAAAATTACATGAAAATTTTAAACTTTTTTGGTGATAACATTACAACAGATTTTAAAGAAAATTACTTGAAGAATTAAAAGGATCTCACACTTTAAAAAAAAAAAATACTACACTATACTTATTTTCTTGGTAAAAATATGCTTTTGATCCTCTAACTTTTATTAAAATTTTAATATTATCCTTTAAATTTTATTTAAAACGAATTTTTCCTCTAACTTTTAAAAAACATATATTATTATTCATTAGTCTAAATCCATTTTTTTTAATGGAATTACATACATAATATCCAACTTGATTAAAAGCAACCCTACATGCTTACATAGATTTTTTTTTTTTTCATTTTTTTTTCTTTTTCCCATGTGTTCCATTTTCTATCTTTCTCTAACCTATAGCCCAAATAATGATATCAAATTAACTCATAATTAAACCATTATTTTCACCCACCATTTTTTCACAACACTGAAATATTTTTCTTTGAATAAATAAAAAAAGTTAATATAATTAAAAGAATTAGTTCTTAGTGATACTTCTTTAACTAGTAAAAGTGTTGAAATTGGTGACTTCTAGTGACGCTATCGGCAATGACATCCGATGAGGCAGAGAAAAAGGAGAAGAAAGTCATTGGCAGTGAAGGTAAAGAAGAAACAGAAAGATTTTAAGAAAATAGAAAATGTGTGTGTGTGAGTGTGTGTGTGTGTGTGTGTGAGAGAGAGAGAGAGAGAGAGAGAGAGAGGATAACATCGTGGAAGCACATAATCACTTTTAGTTGCGTAAAATATCATGTATGCATATTCGTTAAATAACTAAAAGATTAGATTAGTAAGTAATATTATATGTTATTTTAAATAAAATTTAAAAGTCAAGATTATTTCAGTGAAAGTTATCAGGCCAAAATTACATTTCAGCATTTCTTTTAATTATTTTTTTATTTTTCCCGTTGAGCAATAAGCCAGCATCATGCATGTGAGGATTCAGAACAATCAGTTGACAATCCCCATGATTCCTTGCTTGGCCGCCATTTGAGAGAGAAAATGCTTTTCGTAATGAGTCCATGTCAAGGAATGATATGGGCACTAAAGTCTAAAGATACAATTGAGCTTATCCAGCCGAGCAGCAACTGATTTTATAGGATTTGGATTTTTTTTCCTCTCTCTCTCTCTTTTTTTATATTTGTAAAAACAATAAATATAAAATTTTTATATACAACAAAATTTATAACCTTTTTAATATACGAGATTTATAAAAAAAAAAAAATACTATGTTTATCTTTTTTTAAATATAAAAAAAAAATAAATCAAATCTGATTATATCTATAATCACAGATGGTATCTTTATTACAGAGGTCCAGTTCTGACTCTCTACCATTATTAGTGGCAACCACTAAACCCACCAACCAAAACTCAATCTTCAATAGTTCCCACCAAGTCATCCCCCTCATCCCTACATTGAGTGCGAAAAATGATTTATGTAATGACTTCCAAACAAAGCAAAGTTATCCTCTTTGGAACTCTATATATAACATAACACCTCATTCACACCAAAACAAGATAAGAAAGGGCCACAAGCAAAAGGGCAAAATGGTGAAGCAATCGAGGGCCTCACTCACATGCTTTTCTCTTCTTTTACTCTTTGTATTGACTTCCTTGGTATCAGTTCATTCAAGTGAAACTGTGATGCCAGCAGAAACCGGAGCTTCAGAATTCCATCAGAGAAAGAAGACATGGATGAATCATGGAAGCTTTCGGGGTCCTCGCAAACAGCTAGTGAACCCAACGGTGGAGCATCCATTTCAGGCTCGTGAATTTCCTGTTTGATTTTCTTCTTCTCACCCAAAATGCCAGTGTCAGTTTTCACCATATTTTCTGTATTACTTCGTACCCTGTTTTCTCTGGAAGTTGTATTTGTTTAAAAATTCAGTTCCTTGTGTAAGTATTCGGCTAGAAAATTACTCTTTCAATAAATTTGCCTTTGGCCTTTCTAAACTCTCTATATTTATCTGCTGTGCTGTGCTGGTATCTTAGAAACTCAGATACATTCTGCAGCTCATGATGACAATCATAGCTTTGCCTTGTCACCATAAATGGTGTAAATCTTGTCGTGTCTAGAGGCCAACATACTTTTTTGTGCAAACAGAGTAAACCATAGCATTTTGCGAATCCCAAAAAAAATGCTGCCATATGTGTGTGTGTGTGTAGAGAGAGAGAGAGAGAGTGTCACATTCGCATGGCAATTTTTTTGAGAAAAACAAAAATTGCAAGACCACAAAGAAAGTCCAGTAGATCCAGTTTCTGGATTCGATGTAGTTGGTCCCAATTTTTGGTCAATAGTAGGTGCTTGGCATCTACTCGTTGGATTGGTAGAGTTTCAAGTCAATGTTTCAATGATCAAATTAATGAATCAGATCAGGTCTTCTGTTAGACTTTAACTATTACAGCGTTTTTAATTAATAATTAAACTGTTGATAGATAATTGATGAGCTTAAAATAAACATTATCTATGCTGGAGCCGGATAACCAGTGAATTGGACATCATAAATTAACAGGGTTTGGTTTAGCAAAGGGGATATCATTCATTATATAAAAGGTGGATATTCAACAGAAACCTCAATTTCAGAGGAGAACCTTGATGGTTTTGTACCAGAGGATCCAGTGATGATTCCAATGGTTTACAGAGCCTTTAACAGCACTGTTTGAGAAGAACTGCTTAGCACGAAGTATTTGTTTCATGCTATTGCTAAAGGAAAGCAGAGATTATTTCATTTCACTGAGCATATTTGCTAATATACATGACCCATATTTGACTTTTGCAATCAACATTTGAAATCCATGTATATCTTTGAGCGATAATATATATAGAAGAAAAAGATTGCTAGAGAGAGATGAGAGGGTAAACGATGAAACACATTTTAACTACTGAATCCATACTGAAAACAATACCAGACTAGATCCCTGAAGCATTGCATTCTTCAAGAAGTTTCAAAAGATTATGCTCAGGGGCACTGAGAGATGGTAGAATCATTCGGTTAGCCCGGGAAGTCCGCGGCTTTGTGGCAGCACCTTCAGATTCAAGGGTTCCGCCTTCCTTCATCACTGGCAAGTCAGCTCTTCTCCGCACAGTGGCAGATACTCTCTCCTTCCATATTCTTCCATCCTGATGATCGAGGAACCATATTTCAGAATTCTAAAACCTTACAATCCCATCTAAAACAAAAGTGAGAAATGAACCCTCCACAAAAACAACACATTTGCAAGGATACACAAACATGCAACAACACCAACCCCCAGATAGAGAAGGCAGCCAATTGCATGCAAACAGAATTTGATTGCTGAAACGAATACAATAGTACCAGTAGTCATAGCAGTTCAGTAAACTAGATTTGATTGCTGAAACAAATCTGGGTTCTGAATTCTGTTAATGTAGCTCATAACTAAGCAGGAAAAGAGATGAACTTTAGTTGCCGTACCCAACTCAACCAGCTTTTAATACTGAGTCAACTGAGTTATCAGAAAATGCAACCTACAACTATGCTATTTCCAAGAAGTGAGACTGAAACTGACAGATAGAAGATGGAAGCACAAACATAAAATGATATATACTACAAGGAAGCTCAATATTCATCTTACATTAAGAATTGACGGTTCTGGCAAAGGGCATTGAATTGGCCGATCATTGTCAAGGGGTTCAATTGGGTGTTCAACTGGCTTAAACTCTACTGCTACTTCAATTCCATGAGAAGTGGTAGTGGCAGCACTTGCTGCAGCGGCAGACTCTGAATTTGGAGGCAAAACTTCCCTCTCATCCTACACGGTATAGAGATAAGGTTAACGTAAAAACACAATCAATTCAGCAATCAAGTCCATTATGTAACATCAAAAGAAATAAAAAAATATCCATTTGTATGAAATAACATGCATAATAGACATATATAACTTTTGGCAGTAGGAAAATCGGATAAACAAGGACTATGTGTCAAGACAAGCTTTATAATCATTAAATGAACTACGATTTTCACAGAAGTTACAAAATTTGGCCCCAACACAATAGGAGCGACTAGCCAGTCAAAAGGCCAGAACAGATTATTTTAGCCAAATTTGATTGATCAGCATACCAAAAAGAACAAATAGGAAGTCAACTTTAATCCTTTGAAGTGATGCAAAATCCAACCAATACCAAAAGTTTGATGGGACAGTGAACATTCAGAACTCCTGAGAAATAACTAGCATAAGTTATATACAGTTCAGAGGGAACAAATTTATGCATAACCAAAATCATATTACTTGGTCAATCCAACTCCAAAGAAAGCTTAATATATTACTAACTGAAAAATCTACCAATCTAAACAGCACAAACTTTCCAATAGCATATAAAGAGCTTCATGAAAAATCATTCAGAGGAAGAAAATTCTCACAAGGGCACTTTGCGCTCGTCGATGGCCGTTCCTTCCAACAGAGAATCTCGAAAATATACCCACCATCTTTTTTCTCACCTCAATCGAACACCCAGAAAGAAAAAACTGATCTTTTCTATCTCTGTGGTGCTATTTTGCAAAAGGGTATACCTTCAATCCAAAATCACTGTCAGAATATCCTTATCTCAGTTATGGGTTGACTCAAGAACAGTTTCTTCCGTTTCTATGAATCCATATAAGGAGGAAAAGTGTGAAATCGGGGAAGATGATACTGTAGGTCGTTTACTTGGCGTAATGGGTTTGGCTCTGCCCTGTATTTGCTGATTGAAGGAAATAATAAAGCTTTTTGAATGAGATACTAATAAAAAGCTGTAAATGGGAGGAAAGGGACCGGTGAGAGAAGAATCCATGAGATGGAAGAGGCTTTATTTTGAATAAAGAAAAAAAAGAAGATAAGGGAGTGCAATTTAGAAATTACAAATGGCCAATTGGGGGAGTAAGCAAAGCAGCTGGTAAAGATTGGCATTTGGCAAGGTAAGCTATGAGCCTATGAGCAGCGCGAAGAAAGAGACAGAGTGACGCAATGTCGTAGAAACATCCACCGGCCATGTTACCGGGAAGGCTTTACGCGCCTCAACGAAGAATGACCAGCACGCTCTATATATTTTTTTAAAAAAAAAGAAAAAAACAAAAAGGGGCACTCACTGTCGGACACATAAATTTGGGCAAAAAAGTTTTTATGTATGTTAAAAGAAATTGTACCTTTGTTTAAAATCTTATTTAAAAAATTAAATTTAATGTATTTTTATACATTGATTGTTAAGAAAAAATTACACTTACATGTGATAAACTAATTTTTATTAATAAGATCACTTATAGTATTTACATACTCATATATTAGAGTACTCGTAATGTTATCTCACTACTACAATTTATGACATACGTGTCACTTTATCCTTGCTTAACACTCACCATGCTACCCTACCCTTTGATGGAACATTAGTTACATCACACTTGTTCTTGCTTTGGACACACACACATAAAATAAGATCAAGCCTATTTATAGACCTTTATTATTGGCCGCCATTGCACACTCAAAGGATTTCAATATTTCTAGATGTTTCTATTCCTTGGAACCTAAAAACTTAAGCCTTAAACTTTCTAAAACATTTGTCAAGTTTAAGTCAGTTTGTTGAGTTTTGCCCTCACCTTCTTAGATTTATCTAAAATGTTTTTTAAGTCGACCATCAAGCTTACAATAAGCTAAAAGCTTTATGTCTCCTGTAGCACTTCTTAAAAAGGTGGTGTTCTCTTCAACATTACCCCACAACACCGACTTTCTTGTGTAATCTAAATTGATTTCAAAACTTTGAAAATGTGATTCTATACAATCCTTTTATCAACACATCTATTATCTACTCATCAGTCTTAACATGTTTCATTTCAATTTCTTTGTTTACTATCTTTTCTTTTATGAGGTGGTAATGCACCTTGATGTACTTTGTTCTTGCATAAAACACTAGATTCTCTGCCAAATGTATCATAGACTCACTATCACAATGCAACTAAATCACATTAGCAGTTGGTTGATGCAAATCCCTCGTTAACTACATCAACCACATGCATTCTTGTGCTATCATTGTTGTTACTTTGTACTCTGCCCCAGTTGTCGATAATGGCACTGTTGGTTACTTTTTGTTGCACTTGGATATTGCTTTTGATCCAAGCTTGAATACATACCCAGATGTTGACTTTCGAGTATCATGATCTCTAGTATAGTCAGTGTAACAATATCTGACCATCTATTATGCCTTACCTTTCGTATAAAACAAGCCCTAATCCATCATTCCCTTAACATACCTCAAGATTCTTCAAGCCGCTTCTAGATAAGGCTTCTTTGGATTCTGCATGTATCTACTTACTACATCAGTTGCATGTGATATGTCTAGCTTTGTTAATGTCAAATAGATGAAGCTTCCCACTAGTTGTCGATATATAGTCTTATCATCCAAATCTTTTCCTTCATACCTATGCAGATTCACATTGGCCTCCATTGATGTTGATATTGGCTTGTAATCAAGTAAGCCAAATCTTCGGAGCAAATCCTTTGCATACTTTTCTTAGCATCAGAACAATCCTTCATTAGTGCGATCCACCTCAAGCTCAAGAAAGTACTTTAACTCCCCGAGCTCCTTCATTTGAAAATGAACTGCTAGATTTTCCCTCATTTGGCAGATCTCCTTAACATCATTCCCAGTGATGATTAAATCATTCACGTACATTAGCACTATTGCTAGTTTTTTATCATATACCTTAACAAACAAGCTCAAATTAGATGGGTTGAGACAATAGCCGCACTATAGTGAAAATTCTACTATCTTTCCATACCACACCATTAGTGCTTCCTTCAACCCATATGCATTTCTTAGCTTGTGCACGTAGTTCGGATAGACTTTGCTCTCAAATCCTCTTGGTTGCTTCATATAGATGTCTCAATTGATTTCTCCATGTAGGATTGCATTTTTTGTTAGTCTGGATAGGTGCCCTAGGGCTAATTTGATTGGACCCTATTGCATCTATGATTATACATTCTATGGATTTGGATATTAAAGGTTGTATATTTATCTTATATTGCATTCATTGTACATTGCATATTTAAGATGAAGTCCATGGTGAGAAGTTAATTCATTCAATCAATTCTATAAAGGATTATGGGATTGTGAAGGTGATTATTAATGATATAAACTTTTGCATCAAAATGACACTAGTCAAGATCTGATAACTGGGCATTGTTAGATCTGTTGAGACTAGACGCTAGGGTATTTCTTATGTGATAAGCAGCTGACCTCACAGGCTGAGATGTAAGTGAGTTACATATGAACACACACGTGGGCACGACTCAGTTAGTTTGGAGAAACATAACTGGTAATCATGATCTTATCTGACCCATTTGGAGATACTGTATGGAGCTGTGTCAATAGTTAATCTCCAGTGGTGATCACATGACTAATCTTTTGACTTGAGATTGTAGAATGTCTTTTACATGAAAGGTTATGCTTTGACTAAGTCAAACGTGACTCTAGCCATGAGGAACCATAAAGACTTGTGTTGGGTATTTCTAGAAATGTAGTTAGGCATTGCCTAATCAAGATAGGATTCATTACCATTCATTAGAGTGATATCCATGGCCACTCAATGAATTGGTTTGACTCGATAAGTTCTTGCGCAAGGCAGAATTGAGACTCAAATGGGATTTGAGTGCTCGGATTCGTTTGAGTCGAATAATTCATGATGTTGAGAAATTATGATTAGTTATAGAGGTTGACTGACATCTAACTAATTCGGATATATGTAATGAAGGAATTGTATTATGCATAGTGTAATATATACTAAGATCAGCCACAAATATGCTTGTCATCATTATTGACCCCGTCAAAAATTGGGTAGCTATAATGGCTTGCTAGATTCCGCTTATAGCTTAAAGTCCATGGATAATTAATTTAGAGAAATTGATCATAAAATTAATTGGATTAATTTTATATACCTTCAAATGGTTTGAAGGGCATTTTGGACTTTTGTCAACATTTTGGAGGCCTACTGGATCATGCACATAACGGGGAACGATATGGCCAAAGTTTCAACATGTTTGATGTCCAGGGACCAAAATATAATTTGATGAAATTACTGGGGTCGAAATGTAGTTTATGGAAACTATCGGAGCTAATTTGCAAATTGGAAAAATGTTTTCCTAAGGCCCTAAACGACGCCGTTTTGGCCTAAGGTTGCTGGCCAAAATGACATTGTTCAACTTTTCTTCTTCATTCCCTTTGGCTGAAGGAGTTCGGCCGCGTACGAGAGGGAGAGAGGAGCCGAAGAGGAGAAGTCTTCTTCCTTGGCTGCGTTTGGTGGCGTCCAAACCAGAGGAAGAGGAGGAGCCATCGAAAGGAGTTTTGGTGTTCTCAGATCTTTCCCTTGAACTTGGCTGAAGAGTTCGGCCAAGATGGAGAAGAGTTCTCCATAGGTATTTGGTTGTCAACCGAACTGGAAAGGGAAGGAGAAGCCAGAAGAGTTTCGGTGGTGTTCGGCCCTTCTTCTTGGTCCATCTAGCTCCCACGAGCTTGCTAGCACAAGATGAGGAGCTGTAGAGGCCATTGGAAGTGTTCTCCGGCGTGGATCTCTAGTAGAGGCAGGACATATGTGCTGCTTAGTGACTGAAAGATTCATCTCATTTCGCTGCGTTTCAAGCTGGATTAAAGGTTAGTCTTGCTTTCTTTTATTCTCAATTTGATGTATATGATACATTGAAGCCTCAATCCAATGAGATCTTAGGGAGTTTGTTCGGCCTTGGCTATGTTCTTCATGAAATTTTTTTTGAATTTTTTGGCCTCTTGGACCAGGCAAACCTAACATGGTATCAGAGCCTTACGTTGTATTTTGAGGTTGTTTTGTGCTTGTATATGTGATATACTTGCTTGAAATATACATATTTGATGTATATGTGATAACACAATATTTGACACATCTATTTGTCCTCATACTTAGTATTTTAAGGTCTTAAATTGCATGTTTCCAGCTGTGTTAGTG
>JANHAO010019483.1:0-13212 GCA_026873985.1 Saraca asoca
TATAATGGCTTGCTAGAGTCCGCTTATAGCTTAAAGTTCAAGTGATTAATTTGGAGAAATTAATCAAAATTAATTGGATTAATTTTGTATGCCTTCAAATGGTTTGAAGGGCATTTTAGACTTTTACCAATATTTCAGGGGCCTACCAGGTCACACGCATAACGAAAAATGTGTTATGACCATGAATTGGATATATTTGATATCCAGGGACCAAAATGTAATTTATTAAAATTACTGGGGTAAAACTGTAATTTATTGAAATTGCAGGGACTAATTTGTAAAAATGAAAAATGGTTTTTCATTAAGGCAAAACGACGTCGATTTGACCTATCTATTTTTCAACCAAACTTGCCCCATGGATGGTGAAGGTCAGCGGGAGAGGAAAATTTGAGAAATTTCTTCAGCTCTACTA
The DNA here is from genome assembly GCA_026873985.1 of Saraca asoca. Lineage (NCBI taxonomy): Eukaryota > Viridiplantae > Streptophyta > Magnoliopsida > Fabales > Fabaceae > Saraca > Saraca asoca. Next base: position 413 of record JANHAO010019483.1, read on the forward strand.
GGGCTTGGTCTAATCTTGACTCCAGTACAAGCTAGCACTTGGAAAGAGTTGTTGAGGCCATCTGGAAGTGTTTTCTAGTGTAGATCACCGGTTGGACCGGGACAATTGGATCAGATCAGTGGCGAGCTTTCCGGCCTTCTTCCATTGTGATTTAGCTTCTCTAAAGGTTAGTGAAGCTTCTTGTTAACTCTACTTAGCTTTTATTGTCCAAATCCAACAGGATCCAGGGTTGAACTGCTCGGTTTGGTCATTTTTCAAAAAAATTTTAAAACTCTGGTACCAGGCAATTCTAACAGGTTAGACTATAGGCAACGTCAATCAGGAAAATTCTCCAGCTTGCTGCTCACAAGAGCAAACTCCAGGTCATAGTTCTCACGACCATGAAGACCAAAGACTCCAGCAATCTTCCAGCCATCAATCCAAGGCATGAGACCCATTGGTCGAAGAGTTATTTTAGAAAATGATCTAGTTGGAAGAATGCCTTCGAGCTCTAAGTGATCATGCTCACTACAAAGAAAGGTTGCCACTCTCCGAGGAAATCGAGACTTGGACCCTTCCCCTCAAGCTCAAGATCCCCGCGATTTCACTGTATAATGGAGACTCAAATCCATATGACCATCTGGACATGTTCAATGTTTAGATGGACTTGCAAACGGCTGGCCCCCTGGTGAAATGCCAAGTTTTCCTGGTTACACTAGGAGGTGTACCACGAGCCTGGTTCAGAAGCCTCCCAGCTCGCTTGATTTGCAGTTAGGAAGATTGCCAATAGAAATTCATCAGCTAGTATTGAGAGCTGAAGAGACAACTTGTGCCTCCGTGTCATCTCGCTATGATCTTTCAGCCCAAGCATGAGTTGCTAAAGGACTATATTGCCAGGTTCCGACTAGAAGCCAATTTTGTTGAGAATCCATTTGAAGAAAGCATGCTGGCAACAATCTCTACGAGACTCTATAAAGATAAAAAGTTGTATAAGAGTTTGTACAAGTCCCAGTGAAGGATCTTACCAAGTTTTATGAATGAGTTGCCAAGCAGATCAAATGGGAATAAACTTTTGGCTCGAAAAAGTCTAACAAGAAGGATGAGAAAGCTAGCTCCCCTCACAACAAGAAGAGAAGCAATATGGACTAGGGTGATCACTCAACCGAGTGGACTGTGAAGAAGTCCAGAAGGCCCAGAGGTGAGTGACCTCAACATTCAGACCGCCACGAACAATATAGCATCCTATCAGCCTCCCAAGATAAGATTTACATGATAGAAAGAGACAGAGAAGACTTTGGGGTGCCTACACCCTTTAGGATCTCTTAAAGGCGAAGGAACCATAAAGAGTTCTGCGCCTATCACAATGAGGCTGGTCATGGGACTTCAAATTGTCAGGCCCTTAGAGAAGTGATTGAAGACCTGATCAAAAGGGGCTGTCTAAAAGAGTACATTGTGCAGCCTGCAAGGCAGTAACCCCAGCTTCCTCAACATGATGATGGCCAAGAGTCGGGGGGCTCATTCCGAATTATACATTGACAATGTATATTAAAAATTAAAAGTTAATGTAAATACTTTCCTTTGTTCTTGTTGAGAGCTGTTTACTACCTGGCTTGGTATTATCACCTTCATCCTTCTATTCTGCTCCCTGCTATCAAGTGTTTACAATTTCCACCGCTTGCATGCAGTCATCTCTTTCAGATCCCTTGAATAACTTTGTGCCAACTGTGGCCTTTGGTCTAGTTAAGGCCCTTCGGAGCTCATTCCAGAGATGAATTGACGAATTGCCAGCTTCCTAAACTAAGGCCCCCTAGAGCTCAATCCAGAGATGAATTGACGAAAATTGCCAGCTTCCTAAGCTGAGGCCCCCTAGAGCTCATTCTAAAGATGAAATTGACAAATTGTTAGCTTCCTAAGCTGAGGCCCCCAAAGCTCATTCCAAAGATGAATTGACGAAAATTGCCAGCTTCCTAAGCTAAGGCCCTCCAGAGCTCATTCCAGAGATGAATTGACAAACATTTGCCAGTGTAGCTACATGCTTGCTAAGGTGTTGGGGCTCATCCTGGAACATTTGCTAGCGTAGCTACGTGCTCATTGAGGTGCCGGGGCTGGGGCTCATCCTGGAACATTTGTCAACATAGCTGCATTCTCACTAAGGCACCAGGGCTCATCCTAGAACATTTTCCAGTTGAGCTACAAGCTTGCTGAGCCTTGGAGATGCTAAAAACATACTCACAATGCTAGTTGAGCTGTGGGCTCACTGAGGTGTGGAGATGTTAAAAATAAACTCACACTGCCAGCGTAGCTGCGTGCTCACTGAGGTACGGAGGCACTCTTAAGCACTCAACGCTAGCATAGCTTTATGCTCACTAAAGCATAAAAATTGACCCAATTATTTGCCCAAGGCAACAAGATCGCTATAATTCACAGCTCTCATGCGACTAAATGTTCATAGCTTTCATATGACCAAATGCTCGTAGCTCACATGCGATAAAATGTTCGTAGCTCTTGGGCGATTTTCTGATTATGTATAGTCCTCATGCAATTTGCTCGTACAACACTTATGCATGGGATGTTCCACTCATGTCTATTACTTTCAAGAGAATTTGGCCGATTAGCTATTCGAATATTTCATTGTGAGCTACAAAAGTTTGCATTATTGCAGATGCATAAAGCTAAAGAACAGCACACAAACATCACAAAGAAGATTTTATTCATTAAAAAGCCTCAATGAGGCAAAATTACTTCAAAAAGCTCAGAATACAAATCAAAAAGAGCCAAAAATACAAGAGGAAGGCTACAGCTAATTTCTTCTGGAAGAAAGATTGCCACACAAGGGGAAAGCTCCCACCAATTAGAGGGTTGGCCGCTAAGGGAGGAACCCTTGCTGACTAAAGCTTGTGAGCCTACCTAAGTCCTCAAATTTTTTCTTCGAGTGCCTTCCTCAACAGCAAGCTCTTCCTTAACTTGACTTCCACCAACAGAAAGGGAATGAACATGGCTGCTCCTTATTTTCTCGGCCACCAACTCCTTTTCTAATTTGCGAAGGAAGCAACTCAAGAAGTGCCATAAGCCTGGCTGGTGGGCCAAAAACCTCACAATGAAGTTGAGAGGACGTAATCTAAGATTCGTACAAGATCCCTCCATGTTATCAGAGAAGCCATATCTTCAAAACTCCTTATGAAGCAAGCCATACACATCACGATGGAAAGATGGAATGCCAAAAATAAGGGAGGCTTGTCTAGGATATTCATGGTTTGTTTAGTGAAGGAGCAAAAGAGGCTTCTTCTACGTTAAATGAAGCCAAGCCCGATCTCACCAAAGGGTCCAGATGAATCTCCCCAACCACTTTCATTTATTGCCTTGGAAAAGAACGAAGCTAACTCACCAATGATTGAGAGGCACGTACTACGGGAGGTATGGCCTAGAACAGATGAAATGACAGATTTGTTGAAGACTTTGATTGAACTAAACACTGTGAAGTGAACAACTTTCAAAAAGTTTCAACTTGCGAGCTGGGAGTTGGGGGCTTATGTTATATGTGAAATCCAGATCATCTTTAATAGGCTGGCGAATGGCCCAAGCGCGATAAGAATTCAACTCGCAGGATGCTCAGAGCACTAAGTCTCAGTTCGCGTCACTAGCAACTTCCTCTGCTTGAGCTCACCCCAGCAAGAACGAGCTTGACCTCACCACTTCAAAAAATTGTCACTCCCCCAGACCGAAGGATCAGGCCAGTGAGGTGCGACTAATAGCTCAGGAGTTCGCTAAGTAGAAGACCAGCATACGTATTGCCTAGCAGACACGTAGGGCCCACTAGCAAAAGACAATCTGTGAAAGCTAACTTACAAGATTTAGTCTGTCCATCATGTCTTGTACATTAAATACTTGATATAATAGATTTACTGAATGTAAAATTACAATTGTAATCTCTTCTCCTCGATAAATAGAAGGAAGGAGATGAATGTTAAGGAGGATTGATGTTAGTATACTGAAACTCTGTAAAAATACTCTCAAACCAATACATTACTGTGGATGTAAGGTCTGATTCTATCTGAATTTGGTGGAACCACGTTAAAAAGCTCTATATCTTCTATTACTCTTCCCCTTCTTCTCGCCTTCTTCATTCATTTACTGTCTTAGAACCAAATCACAGTTTAAGATCCCAAAAGAATCCTTCGTTGGCTGGAGTTTGGCTTAGAACCAGGTTCCACCATCAACATATTGAATGTGTATATCATCATAGTTTTTATGTCTACAAGTTAATATTCAAAAACCACTTCCTTCTCAATCAAAACAAATCTGATTTATATACATTTGCAATACATAATGAACTTTTCAATATAGAGAATAGTCTCCACCAAACTAACAATCCTATTATAGGTGTAACAAATCACAAATGATTAAATTTGTGTTCTACAAAGCATGAAATTGCCTTATGCTATCCACGACTACATAATAGTTTCTTAATTTTCCAAATTGATATTGTGATTCATTTTAATAGAAAAAACTTATAAAGTGTCATCATAGGGAAGGGAATGAGACACTCTTCTTGAAATCTTGACATTAAGCAAGTAGAAGATTATACCATTAACATCACAATATAAGTTGCATTGCATAAAGATCTTGAGCCACCCCTCTTTACAAAATAACTTTTTGGAAGCACTCCTTTGAAGTCACTTAAGCCTAGTGGTTGTATATTGCATTATACTAGATAGAATGACAATAAGAAGAGAAGTTAGTTAAACACCTTATAGAAATAAAGAATTATCTATAGATATGCATAATTTGCATGTTTATTCTTATTATATCTGTTAAAATTAATTAATTTTAGACATCATTGGCATTCTCACTACATGTCACATACTCTACATTTTGGTGGCCCAATAAAATTTAGGAAGTTCTAAATGTGTCATGTATATAACACTTTCATATCAATGGTACTCTATAAATACTAAGTGCACCAAAGTTTATTTTGCTTATTTCCTTTCTTCATGATTGAAGTTAATACTAGCCAAATGCATGCCCTTTGTGCCAACAAATGCACTATTTCAGGCAAATAAAGACCCACTTGCATGTAAGCTTCTATCAATTAAGACAACCATGTTCAACACTAAATTTTTGTGAAACACACTTATGATAGTACTTATTTTTCCATGCAATGCGAACCAAAGATGTGACTGTTAACTTGAATTAACTAGTACATATCATGATTTAAAAAGAGCAAGTTCATGGATTTTGCATCAAACTCAATAATTTTAAATGTTTGTAAACTATTTCCACATATTAGCCCATTTTTACATGGCATGCTTACTATTATTTTCAATTCAAAATTTCCTTATTGCATTTTGATGGCTATATGAAATTGATATAGCACATTGACATAATGACATTATTAAAAGGAGGGGTAAGATACTCCGCAATATTATTTTTAGAAAATCAAATAAGAAGCATATTGTTATAAGTATGATGGCTGCCAAATATTCTCCCTTATGTATATATGCAAAAGATGACATGCTTGAACACATATGAGAATTACTTTAATGATAGTTTATCCTATTGCTTTTGAAGATTATTTTATATATAGGACACAATAAGCACACATGATGCTATCACTTGAAGAATTATACCGTATTTATTGCTACAATGTACTATTGAAAATCGATACAAGGAAACATATTTACACATGTATGAACTAACTCCTTATTATTCTTTATCTGTGAGGGAGTAAAAACATGCAAAGTTCAATGGTCATCCCAGAAAATATCAGTTGTTACATGGGCTAATTGACTCAAAGGCCTAGAAAATGATAAACTCTTTAACCTATTGATTAAAAGATCATTGATTCAAGCTCACACTTAAAAAGAAAGAACTCTACTTTGAAAACACAATAGGTACCATCCTTCATTATGAGATACATACTAATTTATGTTTCTTTTGAATGATCACTGATTTAAAAATTGGAGCGTGCTTGGTGAATGTATCTCCTCTAAGCATAACTAGCTTTATTCACTATAGGATATATACTAATTTATGTTTCTCTTAAATGATACTGATTTAAGCATTAAAGTGTACTTGGTGAATCTATCTCTGCCAAGCATAGATAGCTCTATTCATTATAGGATCCCTTGGTCATGATTGGTCAACTTGAGCAAGAGAAGCTCACATAAGCCAAAGTTAATACACTAAAAAGTGATAAAAGAACCAAATAATAAGTTGTGTGTCTGATTGATCAAAAGAGGAAAGAAAATAACAAAAAGCAATAGGAAATTAAAAAGATTGAGCCATAAGCTCGAAGTAAAAGTTGAGCAATCCCCTCGATGCTGAAAACCCAAGCAACTCCCTTGATAACTATGTCAAACTTGAGCAACTCCCTTAGTAACTATGTCAAACCCAAGCAATCCCCTCGGTGCTAAAAACCCATGCAGCTCTCTCAATAACTATGTCAAACCTAAGTAATCCTCTCGACATTGAAAACCTAAGCAGTCCCTTTGGTGTTGAAAATTTGAGCAATCCTTTCAGTGCTAAAAATGCCCGAGTGGCTCTTTCGATATCAAATTTAGATTAAGCAACCTCGATAGTACATCTAGCCTGAGTGACTCATTTAGTATCAAATTGAAGTCAAGCGACCTCATCGACATTAAATCTAGCTCAAGTGGCTCCTTCAATATCAAATTTAGGTCAAGCGACCCCTTTAACATTAAGTTAAACTTGAATGGATCCTCAATACTATACTAAGCCTCAAATAGATTTAAAATTTAGATTTTTAGCTATACGCATATAATTCAACCATTAGGAGCCCGAAATATGGGATGATAAATACTTAAACCATCAAGAACTCTTGTAACTTTAATTGTACAACTAGAATCAAGCTTAATAATCTCTTAGCAAATACTTGACAAACCTTACTCGAGGGAAAGGAAAATGACCCAACCCAAAGTAAATGTGTCTTAGACTATGATCAGTTAACTAGCCCAAAAGATAGCTAAGCAATTCCTAGTCTAATAAGGCTATCTTCAACGGTCCATAACAAATAGGCCACTCGAAGGTAGCAGCCTAAAAGCCACATTGGGCCATGAACATTCGACTGAGCTAGGAACCGATCGAACAGGCTTAACCCTAAAACATCAGTTTATGCACTATTTCTCTATATAAACCAAGGTATGCACCCTTGACAATGATCTTGATTCTTATTCTCATTTTTTACCTTCACTCACAGGGTTACTAACATGACCTTCAGAGTGCTTTATAGAACATTAACTCTACTCACTTGTTTTAGCATTTTGTAAGTCCAAAAAATCTGGATTTATCACTAGCGTCTTAGTAATTCTTAGCTAAGTAATCGAAAAAGGGATAATATTTATGCATTGATAATCATTCTATGAATTGAATATATGAATCTCTCTTAAATTGAAATTTTCTCAATTAAAGTCTTCTTTATATTTTAAATTCCATTTTTATTTAATATTTCAAATTTAAATACAAAACCCCCTTTCTTTTATTAAATCTACTACATTCAATAGATTATAATTATAAATTAATCAACCAATCTCTAGGGTTTAACCTAAACTCACAAACACTACAAATTTTGGGAGTTTAGTAAATCAATTCTGGCATATTCAACAACCATCAATCATATAACATACATAATCTGAGAGTAACTTTCTTTTATACTTATATTACACTATAGAGTACTGGGATATTAGGAACAAGAGCAACCAATGCATATATTGTGGTATTTTTCTATGGTTTGATGAACATGTAAACAAAAATAAGTCTCCATCATCACCAAAATTTTCTTTTTGTTGTATACACAGGAAAGTGATATTGCCTAAATTAAGTCAATCATCTTCGCTATTATATGATTTGTTGCATGGTAAATAAGGTAACAACAAAGAATTTGCTGAAAATATTCATGCTTATAACATGATATTCGCTTTCACTTCCTTAGGTGCTAGAGTTGATTCTTTTATTAATCAAGGATATGGACCTTATGTGTATAGAATCAATGGGCAGAATTATCATTTGATTGGAAGCTTGCTTCCCCATTTGAGTCATGATCTGAAATTCACCTAAATATATGTCTATGACACGAATCATGAAGTCTTTAACAAAATACAAGTTATCTGGTTGGTGAAATTTGTTAGAATCTTATTTCTATGTGTTATTGATTTTCACTATTATTTATGTTACATGTTGTTGTTTTAATTGTTTGAATTTTTTTTAAAAAAATTAGCAAGCAATCCTAATTCATTGAATCCATCTATTGTTGATGGTTTAAAAAAGATGCTAGATACGTACATTGTTTTGATCAAATCATTCCAAATGGTTAGAGAAGCTTTTCAAAAAGAACAAAATCAGAAGGTTAATTTAAGGCTCATTGGAAAATGAAGCAAAGATGGAAGAATGTACAATCTCCATACTGCTAATGAAGTTGCAATGCTTATTGTTAGGGACATTAAAAACTTGGAGAGGGGACATGATATTATTATTTGGCAAAATGGTAGCTTGCTTCAGTGCATCAATAAACATCATCTTGCCTATCTTGGCTTGCAATATCCTCTATTATTTCCTTATTAAGAGGATGGATTCACTAGAGGAATTGACTTAAGGCCTTCTCATGATGATTCAAGCAAGTGAACAAAGTTAACACTGTGAGAATTTACGTAGTATCAAATTCATAAAAGGCTACATGAAATTGATACTATTTTGTGCTTGAGAAAATTGTTTCAACAATTTTTAGTTGATGCTTACACTATGGTCAAATCATAATGATGATGGTTTATTCATTGGCATCAGAAAGAACTTAGAGCTGGTTTGTATAGAAGACTTGTGAATGTGTTTTATGTGGAGAAACAACACCATCTTCATATTGCAAGCACATTATACTATTGTCTTCTTTTATAGGTGGTGTGAGATATATGATGCAAAATTACCAGGATGCTATGGCCATTTGTAGGTGGGTAGGATTTCCTGATTTCTTTATAACATTCATATGTAACCTAAAATGGCCAGAAATTGTCAGGGAAGCTAATTATCTTAGTCTTAAGCTTGAAGATCATCCGGTAGGTATTGTTTAAGTGTTTAAAATAAAACTTGACAATTTAGTAAGAGATTTGACTTGGAAAAGTTTATTTAGGAAGGTCAAAGCAAGTAAATGAATAGTAATATTAATTCATACTTATTTTGTAATATATGGTTTTTAACTTTATAATGGTGGATACTAAAATTTGCTAAATTTTCTTCATTACAGTTGCTTACACATTGAATTTCAAAAGTGAGGACTACCACATGCTCATATTTTATTATTTTTCCTTCTACAAGACAGGATCCAAAATCGTAAGATGAGATAGATAATTTCATTTTGGCAAAAATACCTAATTAATCAAGTGTCCTATACTTTTTGTAGTTTTTAAGAAACATATGATGCATGGTCCAGGTGGTTTAGTCATTGCCAACTCTCCTTGCATGGTTAAAGGCAAGTGTTTGAAGCATTTCCCCAAAAAATTCAATGAGTAAGCCATATTGGATGAAGATGGATATCCAAAATATAGAGGAAGAGATAATGGATTGGTTATTAATAAAAATGGAATTCCATTGGACAATAGATTTATGGTTCCATGCAATGCATAACTTTTAAAAAAATCTCATGCTCATGTAAATGTTGAATATTGCAATCAACAGAGGGCAATCAAGGTCATGATAAAGTGACTATTGGATTTTACCGAAGGATGGAAATGGTGAACTAATTGAAAATAGAGATGAAATAAAGATTTATTATGATTATAAGTAAATTTTTTAATTTTTTTTGGTTTACTTACATAAATTATTATAATAGAAATTGAAATGCACTTAAGCTTTTAATTTATGCAGATACATATCTATATGTGAAGTTGTTTGGAGATTGTTCAGCTAGGATATTCAATATAGATACCCTTTAGTTAATGATTGAATTTTCATCTTGAAGGTGAGCAATATTGGACGTACAATAATGATGATGATGATTTAGGTGCAACGACAAAAAGAGCAAACATTCATTATTCACAATTTCTTGCTCGAATGGATGAAAATAAAAAATTTCCTCAATTTTTGAACTTGACATATAAGCAATTCCCTAATGAATTTGTATACAAGAAGCATGTAAAGGATTGGTTCATTAGGAAAAGAGGATTTGCAATTGGTAGATTATTTTATGTTCCTCCTTCAAATGACAAGAAGTATTATATGAGAATTTTGTTGCCACTATCCAAAGGTCTAAAGGGATTTGAAGACATCCAAATTGTAAATGATGTGGAACACAGACATTCAGGGAGGCATGCCATGCATTGGGCTTACTTGATAATGATCAAGAATACATTGATGTTATAAATGAAGCAAGTCTTTGGGGTACTGAGGACTATCTATAGAAATTATTTGCTATTTTATTGTTGTTAAATAGTATGTCTCAACCTAAGCATGTGTGGAATGAGCCTAATGAATTCTATCGAGTCTCTTGCGTCAATTGTACATAGCACATATCCATCCTTCTTAGAAAAAATGCATGATGCTACTTTCTTACAAGAGAGAGCTATACTTGCTCCACTACAAAATAAAAATGTATTTAACAGCAGCTTTCTTTTTTCATTTAATGTAATTATAACTGTCATTAATATATTTCATAGCAGTTTCCAAAACCACCCTAGATATATGGGTTAAAAAATATTTAGCAACAGTTTTTGCAAACCATTGGAAAAGTATAATTAGTGGCAGTTATTCAGCACTTAGTAGCGATTATTGTTGCAATGGTGTTGATCCCATTATGAACTTAGCGACAATTTTTAATGGACTTAGCGATGATTTTGATATTTTTTTTCAAAAAAAATTCAATATTTAGCGGCGATTTTTCATGAATTTGGTTGTGGTTATTCTAGTAAAATTTTAAAAATATTTTATTTTCAGCAACGATTATTTATGTCTATAATAGGGTTAATGGTCCCAATAAAAGATTAAAATGCAGAAAATAAATGGATCTTGCCCTTTTCCCCATTAGGGAATTTATATGCACCTTTATTTAATATTAACTATTCTTTTATTGAGATATGCAACAGATTAATAATTAATGAATGTGGAGATGACAGAAATTACAATTTAGTAGTAAGATATAAATGTAGAAAAAGAAGTTGAAAACATAGATTTTTAAAGTGGTTCAACTTGAATTGAAACTGCAATTCAAGTTTACTCCACTTAATCTTTCTCAACCGAAAGACCTCTTCAATTAATAGAAAAACTATCAAGATTTACTAGGCTCCTAAAATGCCAGTTTATATCAAAAATACAAGAAATTACACAGGCTCTTTGCTAACCTAGAAGAATTATAAAGATGCTCTTTTAAACCTATACAAATTTCTAATCGCTAGAAATCTCAAATAAAAAGAAATGAAATAAGAAAAATTCAAAAATACAAAACCGTAGGTTTGAGATGAAATCTCAAACAATCTAAGATGAATTCAATTGATCTTTGATCCAAAAACTCTTGATTAGATCTCAAACACTTGATGAGGTAGAGAGAAATCTTGTATATCATTTTTTCTCAGAGGTTTTTGCATTTGAATTATGAAGAAAATTGTGAAAACTTGTTTAAATAATGAAAGTAGTTAGGCTTTTGTAACTGCTATAACCATCTGTAATAGAATAACTGAATTTCAGTTGTTGCATCAATTATAGCATCGATTTAGGATGGTTACAATTAACTAATTGATGTGGTAATCGAAGTTCAATCTATTATAAGTAGAACTATAACCAATTACTACATCGATGTAGGAAATTTTCCCAACCTTCTGTAGAAAGAATTTTTATTTAAATCTATATTTTAGAAATTGATTGCTACTTTGATTCTGATATGAATTTTTCATAAGTTCTTCAATGCACTGATGTGGAAATCGATTCATGAAGTGAAAAATAGTTTTATAGTTTTCTTCAAGTGATTTTAAAAATTATCTTATTATTTAGTTTAAAAATTTGGATCAAATATCATTTGAACTCATTTGCAAAAGATCCTATTGAAATAAAATAATTCCTAAAACTATTCTTAGATCTCTTGAATAACTTTTCTTTGAACCTACAAAACAAATCAAAAACACTAAAATATACTGTTAGATAAAATTATTTTTCAACATTAAAATCAAGGAAAATATGTAGCTAGAGTAATCTAGGGTAACAATCTCCCCCTTTTGGATGTTGACAAACAATTTTAGATAAAGTTCAAAGTAAAAAATTTTAAAGGGAGGAAATCATCTAAAATGAAGTTTTATGCTTTTTCTCCCTTTTTTGAAACATCAAAAAGAATAAAGTATAGGAAGTAGAGAAAAAAAATGTAAAGTTCATTGCTCCCCCTAAATTCATGAGTATATTTATGTTAGAATCGATTAGGAAATCGATTCCTTCATACAAAATAATTATTTTCAAAAATATGACTTATACAAAAACATCAAAAAAATTTCTAAATCGATGTCAAAATCGATTAAAGTTTCAAATTTTTAAGCTAGAAATCGATGTGATAATTGATTCAAGTACACTAAAAAAAAGTAAATCGAATCTGAATTCAATTCAATGTCCAAAAATCAGTATTTATATATGAATGAACCAAAATTTACTATCTAAACTTGTACCTTAAACTTTTAACTCATATGCCTACAAAACAAACTTAAGAAACACAATACTTAAGTTAGATTTTGCATTAAAATATCAAACATAAAAAATTAAATAAACAAAAGTAAAAGATATAAAGCAAATAGTTTTTAATTTTGTTCAATTTCTTTAGGATTCATCATTCCAATTTCTCTCCT
>JANHAO010019484.1:0-13205 GCA_026873985.1 Saraca asoca
GAAAGCTTTTCAATACTAATAAAATGAAAAGAACGTGGCTACTCTTAATGACAAATTTGTCATATTAACATGATCATATAATAATCAAATTTAATTATTCTTGTTTAAATTCCAATAATATGTTCTCACACATATATTACCCAATTAAAGAAAAAGAAAAGAACTTGGCTCTAATACCAATTTTGGGATATTTAAACTGCAATAGTAACACAACATGCATCACAAGACAACATATAGTTAAGCAATGAAATATCTATTTAGTGCTCTTTGAACTAATGGATCTTTCAACCATATTTGCAATTATGAACCTCATGACTAACATGTCATTGATCCTACAAAGACCTTTTCACCAAGTGAATGGCTGCAAAATCGAGTCAACCCTAATTTCCATGCTCTAAATCCCAATGCTTTAAGGTGGATGCCCTAAGAAAGAACTAGAGAGAACCCTTTTGTTTTTGTTTTAGATGCTATGAGAGTATATTAATATCTTTTTTAACCTTAACATTAATAATTTACTGAGAATTATCTTAAGAGATAACTTATAATTAAACTAGGAATATCTTAAAAAATATTCTCTAATTCTAATTAGAAATCCACTAATATCTCTCTAGATACTTATCTATAATTAAAAGATATTGACATCCAATTAGGACTGCTACACCCAATTAGAGTCATACCTAATGTGGATTTCTCAATCGACAGTGCCCATAATAAACAATTAAGGGATTACTTGAAAGGCTAGTTATGTAAGGTTTAGTGTTTAGGTGAGGGAGTTGAGGGAACAACACAAGGGAAGCTAACAAGAGACTTTTAAAAGCTATTTCTATGAGTTTTTGGTTTTATTTTAGGGTTTATGAATGTTTGCATTTAGGGGAGCTATTTATAAGTCATTCATAAAGTTTTAAGTTTATCAATTTTTATGTATAGTTATGTTTTATTGTATTTTATTTTTGGAAATTCAAGTTTATGTAACAAGTTTAAGCTTTGTTAGCTTTAAATTGAGGGAAGCATTAGAAAGTAATATTAGTAATTAAATTATATTATGGGCTTAGGTTTTGTTATGCACTTACTTGTAGTGCATCCAAAGTTTAAAGATATTAGAGCCCTTATTTTTTAGTAACTCTATATAAGAGCATTAAGGTTGGGTCTTATGTAAAATTCAACTGTTATTGTTCAATTATATTATTAGTATTCTTTTTCTAATTTTCTTTAGTGTCTTTACTCTTTTCCTCTCTAAAGCCTAATTATTTTCTAAACATAAAAGAATTCAAAGCAAGATTTGATTCAGCTATTGTGAAACTAATTGCTATTGTTGTTGGTTTTCCTAATAAAGCTTGTATCCTTGTTGAAAGGGTATTTTTTTCCCTTAGCCTTGCTATTTTTAGCTATTTTCCAAGCAACAACAGTTCATGCATTAAAACGTAGTAGGTTTTCCTTTTAATGCTTGTGTTTTTTTTATTGGGAGGAGGAGGGGAGGGGTGGCTCCTTCACATTTGAGTCACATTTCTATTAGGATTTAGGAATTTGATTATACAAGTTAATAATCAAACACATTTCAATTTAGTGCTTGTCTTGTTCTTCATCATCTAAATTAATAGATGGTGTTTTTTTCTCTTCTTTTATTTAAACTCATAATCAATGTGGAGTTAGAAACAGCTTCTAGCTATTTTAGTTAGTTTATGATATACATGATTGGCCTAACTTGTTATATATTGGCTTTAGTTTCGCATATAGAGATGCTAGATTTGTTGGAGTGTCCTTATAGATAGTGTAAGCTTAGGAATTTTATTGTCAAGTTTTCCCTCTGCTCTCAACTATACTTTGGTTAAATGGCTTGTGTTTCTCAATGCAAGCATGTTTATATCTTTTTCACTGAAGGCTCTCTTGCTTGCATGTCAAATTAGTTTCCCCATTTTTCTTGATCAAGTGTAAAATTGAATTTCATTAAGTAATTAGTAAACTGTTTCTTTAAGACATAGAGTTTTCTTATAGACTACCTTGATAGTCAATATTAATTTTTTGTTCTTTTCTTGATATATTTCTATACTCAGCTACCATTTTCAATGGATTGCTTTTATGGGGATCCTGACCACAAGGTAACATGCAAATGACAACTTTAATTTGCATTCTATAAGCCTTATCTTTTAAATGAATGTATATTTTAACAATTGTTTCTTTGTTCTAGGCATATAATGTTATCTTTTAAGTGGATGTATATTCTAATAAATGTTTCTTTCTTCTAGGCATATAATGTTTTGGACCTATACTATGGTTTTGGTCGTACATTTTTCAACCCAACTAGTGTAAATTAGACCTTTGAATTTTTTGAATTACATCTTTTCAATATTAAAATGTTGTCTAATATATATATATATATATATATATCTTTTTTATGTTGACATTGATACAACAGGCAATAGTGTTTTCAAGATTTGATGCTCTATAGAATGGTGTAAAGAATTACACAACAAAAGCCATCCCTAATGATAGAATTGTCTTACAACAGGTGTGTTTTACTTTGTCTGATAGCAATAGATTGGAACAAAGCTAATCTCACTCCTTGGTTAGCTTCCATTAGGGTGAATTTCCTTATAATTATCAATCCCTATATTATTTCAATGTGGGATATTTATTTTTAAAGGAAAGTAATTGTTCTATGTTAGGAAAGATGAAGACACTGGTAATCATGCCTCTCTAAATGATATTTTTAATGTTTGCTGCAAAGCTCCAATTGCATGATGTTTCACTACTAATAGAATCTATTTTCTTTGTTCTATTTTTTACAAGATAAAGAAGTTACAGTGGCTATTAGGATTATAACCATCACATTATGTTATTTTTAGGCACTTAATTGGTATGTTCAATATGTAGCAAATTTTTCTGGAATTCAATTTTTTTATTCAAATTTTTTTGCAATTCAATTTTCATTATATTATATAAATATATGCTTTATTGTTCAATAAAAAGTAGATTTTTGCAGTGTCAAAAACATCTTTTTCTTGTTATCTTTGCATTTTGGTTTCCTAAATAACCAACAAATTGCTATTAGAGCTATATCTTAAGGGACTTGTGGGACTGAGTGAGTGCAAACATAATTCATAAACATTTATCACCTATCCCTGCATAAAAAAAAAAACCCACAAGTTATTCAGAAAGAATTCAAAACTTTCATTCATTGCTATTACACCTTTAGTGTTTGACGGAACAAATTATCAATTGTGGGCTATTATAATGGAAGCCTATCTTGATGCCAATGATATGTGGGAAGTTGTTAAACAAGAATATGAAGTTCCACGCCTGCTAGATTATCCAACCCTTGCACAAATCAAAACTCACAGAGAAAAAGCAAAGAAAATCAAAAGCAAAAGAAACCTTATTTGCAGCTATCTCACCCTTACCCATCATTTTTACCATAATAATGGCACTGAAAACAACTAAGGAAATTGGGGACTTCACAAAGCAAGATTATGAAGGAAATGAAAGGGTCAAAGGGATGTAAATGTTGAATTTGATTGGAGATTATGAGCTACAAAAGATGAAAGAATAAAAAACAATCAAGGATTACTCTAATAGACTTCTTGGCATTGTCAACAAAGTAAGACTCCTTGGTACTGATTTTTCTAATTCTAGAATAGTTCAAAAGATCCTAGTCACAATTCCTAAAAAGTTTGGGATTGCAATTGCAACTTTGCAAAACTCAAAAAATCTACCAAGCATCATCTTAGTAGAATTGTTGAACACACAACACAAGAACAAACGAGACTTATAAGGCAAAAAGAATCTATGGACGGAGCTTTTCAAGCCAAATCACAAAATAACAATGGTGGCAAGAATAAGAAAAAAAAACATAATAACAACAACAAACCTGGAGGCTTTGGAAATAACAAAAATAATAACCAAAGCAATAACACTAAAATCTTGCCACCTTGTTCTTGCTATAAAAAAACCAATCATCCATAAAAAAAATTGTTAGTTGAGGCTAGATGTAAGATGTCACAAATGTGGTCAATTGGGGCAGATGGAAAGAATATGCAAGTCTCTATAGCAATAAGGAAAAGCCAAGGTTGCTAAGTATCAACTTTAAGAAGAGTAGTTGTTTGTGCTATCATGCTTTTCCACTAACAACTCCATAGAAAGCTGGCTTATAGGCAGTAGTTGTACAAACCATATGACATATGATTAAGAGCTCTTCAAGAAGCTTGACAAAACTATTATCTCTAAAGTCAAAATTAGAAATGGAGAATATATTGCAGTAAAAGGCAAAGGAATAATGGCAATTGAAGGCCATATAGGTTTGAAATTAGTTTTTGATGTTTTATATGTTCTTGAAATTAATCAAAACATTTTGAATGTTGCTCAATTATTGGAAAAAGGCTATAAGGTGCTATATGAAGACAAAACCTACCTGATTAAAGATGCAGAAGGTAGAAAGGTGTTCAAAGTTCAAATGAAAGGAAAAAGTTTTACCTTAGATTTGATGAAAGAGAAGCAGGCTGCAATACACAAAGAAGATAGCAATGTAATGCTTTAGCACAAGAGATTGGGGCATTTCCATCATATTGCTTCACCCTTCATGAAAAAGAACAATCTTATGGAACGCCCATCTAAATTAGAGGAAGAGCTTCCTACATGTGTTGCCTGTCAATATAGGAATCAAACAAGGCTCCCTTTTTCACAAAATAAGGCCAAGAAGGCTACACAGAAGCTCCAATTAATACATACAAATGTGAGAGGACCTATGAAAATGCCATCATTGAATAATCGTAAGTATTATATTGCTATCATTGACAATCACACAAGAATGTCCATGATCTATTTTATGAAGCTTAAATATGAGGTTGTTGACATCTTTTGAAAGTTTAAAGCTTGGGTGGAAACTCAAAATGGATGCAAAATAGAGGTGATCAAGTCTGATAATGGAACTAAATATGCCTCTAAAAAAATTAACAAATTTTGTAAAGATGTAGGCATTAAACACCAGTTGATCACACCTTACACTCCTCAACAAAATGGTGTTATGGAAAGGAAAAACAAGACTATTATAGAAATGACTAAGTGCTTGCTTTATGACAAAGGGCTAAGAAAGAAGTTCCGGGCTGAGGCATGGTATGGCTACAAACCAAAGTTGCTTAATCTGAAGATATTTGGTTGTTTGTGCTTCTTTTATATTCCTCAGGTTAAGAGAGACAAATTAGACAAGAAAGCAGAACCAAGGATCTTTATAGGCTATAGCTCAGTTTCAAAGGCCCACAGGATCTACTTGCCATAAAGCATCAAAGTAATTGTCAGTGAGAATGTCTAATTTCTTGAATTAGACACCTAGAGCTGGGAGAAGGACAAGCTTGAGTTACATGGGAAGAATGGTGATGTGGATGAAGAACCAGTTAGAGGAACTATATCACTCTCCGACATTTATCACAGGTATAATGTTGCTATAATAAAGCCTGTAGGATATGAAGAAACTGCAACCAATCAAAAATGGATAGCTAAAATGAAGGAGGAGTTTAAGATGATTGAAAAGAACTAGACATAGGAGTTGGTGGATAAACCTAAACATAAGAAAGCTATAGGAGTTAAATAGGCTTAAACGACCAAGCTCAACCCTAATGATTCTGTGAACAAGTATAAAGCAAGACTTGTGGTTAAAGGATATACTTAGATAGTTGGGGTACATTTCTTCGAAACTTTTACCCCAGTTTCTAGGTTGGATACCATAAGAATGTTGCTGGCCCTTGCCACACAAAAGGGTTGGGTTATACATCAAATGGATGTTTAGTCAACCTTTGTGAATGGATACTTGGAAGAAGAAATTTTTGTTAAGCACCCTGAAGGATTTGTCATTCAAGGACAAGAAGAGAAAGTATATCAACTGAAAAAGGCCCTGCGTGCTTTAAAACAAGCACTAAGGTCTTAGTACACTAGAATTAATGCACACTTGGTAAACTTAGACTTTAAAAAATGTCAAAGTGAATTGACTTTATATATCAAGAATATTGATAATAAAATACTTGTGGCATCTCTTTATGTTGATGATCTACTTGTTACAGGAAGTAATAAGGAGCAAACTGATAAGTTTAAAGAAGAAATGAAAGATGTCTTTGAAATGATAGACCTTAGGAGGATAACATTCTTCCTTGGTATGCAGTTATAACAGAATCAAAATAAAATATTTGTATGCTAGCAAGAATATGCAAAAGAAGTACTCAGGAAGTTCAACATGGAAAAGTGCAAGCCAAATGCAACTCCAATAAGACAAAAGGAGAAGTTTTGTAGAGAAAATGGAGCTAAAAAGATTGATGAAAGGCTGTACACAAGTTTAATAAACTACCTAATATATTTGACTACAACTAGGCCAAATATCATGCACGCAGTGAGTTTGCTATCAAGGTACATGCACTATGCTAGTGAAATTCATTTTCAAGCAGCAAAAAGAATTCTTAGATATGTTAAAGTTGCAATAAGGTTCAATCAAGTTAAAAATTTCAATCTCCATAGCTATTCTGATAGTGATTGGGCTAGATGTGTTGATGATATGAGAAGCACCTTAGGTTACTATTTTAACCTTGGTTCTAGAATATTCTCACGGTGTTCTAAGAAATAGGAAGTCATAGCTTAAACCATTGCAGAAGCAAAATATGTAGTTGTTACTGTTGCTATGAATCAAGCCCTTTGAATTAGGAAACTTATGATAGATTTGCATATGGATCAAGAAGAAAGCACACAAATATTTGTGGACAACCAAGCTATAATTTCAATTGCCAATAATCTAATGTTCCATGGCAAAATAAAACACTTCAAGATAAAGTTTTATCTTCTAAGAGAGGTACAAAAGGAAGGAGAAGTGCATCTAATCTACTACAAAACAAAAAATCAAAGTGCTTACATCCTAACAAGGAAACTTCCTAAGGTTAGATTTGAATTCTTGAGGCAAAAGCTTGGAGTATGCAACTCCAGAGCCAAGGAGGAGTGTTGACTAGCATGACTCATGAAGTTGCTAATAGAATTTGTTTTCTTAGTTCTATTTTTTAATAGATAATGTCTTACCCTGTTCCATGGCACATGACTAGTGTCACGGCTTGGCAACTCGACTGTTGGAACATGCAGCACTTAAAATCTTTGCATGGCACTTACTCAATTAGTACCTAAGAATAAGCCAGCCAATTGGTTATACACCATCTAAGTTTCGAAAATAACAGGCAACACCCATAATTTTATAGCACATCGAGTCAACCATAAGCAACAAATCACATAGAGCACATAGCAACCAAATCGCATAAAAAGGCAACTAAGTTATTCATATAAACATTCATGATGTGTTCATGCAATTCAAACAAATAAGAATGTATGCGGCCAAAAGTAAAGAAATTCTGTGGAATAATATTTTGATTGAAGAGGGGCTACTTCTTTTATTCATATATAAGAGCCTCGATTATAGACCCCCAAGTGTGTAGAGGAGGCTTAAGGCCACACACTCGATCCGCTAGATGAGTGCCTCGATGCATACCTCAGGTCACTAGACACTCCCCCCTTAAAGAGCATTCTGAGCAAAATCCCTATTAGCAGAAGTAAACATACTTTTTCCCAGTTGACATAAGGACTTTTTCTCCCAACTCCTAAGGGTTTTAATGTGATATAACATATCAATGTGAAGATAAAAATCCAAGGATCACAGCTATGTGCTTATCTACTTGCACTGGACAAGTTACTTTGGTCAAAATTACATAAACACTTTTAAAATGGGGAAAAATTGAAAAAATAATCTACATAAGCAATTTCCTTCAAATTCGTGCCACATGATCTTCTTTTCATGCTTAATTTTTATGCCAAGTTTTGTCCAAATTCGAGTACATCTACCTACCAAATTTGGTCATAAGTCCCAAACTGTGACATTCTCCCCCACTTGAAAATGTTGATGTCCTCATTGACGACTCAATTTAACACAACATTAATAGAATCTTTAGTTTGCTTCCCTTGAACTCCTCCATTGACTTCTTCTCTATTTGTCTCTTTGAACTTTGCCAATGTTTTGTCTTCAACACTTCAGTCTGACACTACTTCTTGAAAGTCTTCGATCTACTCTTCTCTAGCTCTTCTTAGGCTTTCTCCAGCTTGTCTCTCTGACTAGTTATTGATGATGGAAGTAAGCTATCTCCATAACTCTCAAGTTGATTATCTTCATAATTAAGTAGTAGCTTGGCATTTAGGTTTCCCTTATTACTGATAGGCCCTAAATCCATTGTCCTATACCACCGATGTGAGAAATGCAAGTCTCATGCTTTGTTCAAGTAAAAGTATCACATTTTACCAACAAAACATGGCCTGCTTGCAAGTCTCATTCCTTGCTCACAAGTCTATTCACATGGTTTTTCAGCTATCCATCATACTTCACTACTACTCTACTACTCCAACAACACCACTCCTTAAACATGGACTCGACACCCGCTTAGTGCCTCCATGATCACTCGAACATGATACCTCGGTGGTATCCCCCTACCACGGTTGATAGGGTTGAACAAAGAGTTTTCTATCACTCTTGTTCTAGCTTTCCACCTACCCGTGCTCCCGAAGGTCATTGCCATAAGCTTCTCTTGTGACTAAACTCCAACACTCTTAAAGCAAAGTGAGCTATTACCACAAGTTATCCTCGTGACTAAGTGAATGGTTCTGCATGCAAGAACTTCACAATTAGATATAATAAAAATGTAGGTGTAAGGCAACTGCTCCTCAAACACACTACAACCTTTGGCTTTTTGATAGACTCCTCCTTAAAAGGATTTGCCTACTTTGCATATCTCTCTTAATATGCCTCATCCACTACATCCTTTGCTCCTGTGTAGGGTAGTACCCTCGAACCTATGTAGCTCCTTGCATGAGTAGATCCATAGTAAGGAAGAGATCTACCACACTTTGTTGCCATCTCGCTACTTTTGGGAGTCTAGGTATTCGATCCTAGCACAAGACTTTACCTTCCTATCAAAATCTTCATCACCACCCTCATTGCCTTGTTCCCCTTCCTCTTGAAGTTTGAATTGTAAGGCATTCAGGGTAGCCTTATGTGGACATTCTACCATTCTATGAGGCCTTTTGCCTAAGAAACTGGCTAGGGTCTTGGACTTCTCTTTATTTGTGGATGCTTAGGATGATCCTAAACTTTGCGAATGAGACGAGGCTCCTCCTCCCCCACTCTTGGAATTGCTACCCTTGCCTAACTGACTATCATCAGCAATATTTGAGCCCCTTCCATTAGACTTCTTTTAAGGAAAGCTAATGTCATAGTTGGACAAGTGTTTAGCTGTGGTCACTGCTTCTAAGAGGCTTTCAACTCTCTTTTCATGGAGTTCCATGGTAGCTTCTCACGATAAACCCTCCATGAAATAAAATAGCTTATTCTTTTTCAATCATATCCTTTTTATCCAACATAATTGTCTTGAACGCCTTCACGTAGTCCTAAATAGATCCTGTCTATCTTAACTCCTACAATTTCCTTTGAGCAAGATAGTCCACATTGTCAGGATAGAAGTGCATTTTCAATTCCTGCTTAAGCTCTTCCCAAGTATTGATACTACACCTTCCTTCCTAAGTAGCCTGATATTGAGTCCTTCACCAAACCTTGGCACTGTCTGTGAGGAACATAGTCACTCGATTCAACTATTCTTCTTCTGAAGTAATGCCAGTAACTTGGAATTTGTGTATCTCTCTCCCTTGTATATGGCCTTGGTTCAGGGATTTTCACTTTCCCCTTTCGCTATGAAACACCACCCTCTGGTGAACTATTCCCAATGGCCATCATCAAAACCTTCATTGAGGCTACTATGTAACTCATCTTAACACAGAATGGCTACTGCATCCTTCACCTCATTGGTAGGTCTTTCATAGCATCCCCCAATTCCTTTTGATTAATCATAACAAGCCACTCAACAAATTATGGAGATTCACTAGCTCCCATGCCTTTGACTCCCATGCTAGCTTTGGGATTTGAGACTCGGTGCTTAAGAGATTCCCAATTCATGGCCCTTTAAAAAAGTTTAGGGATCTCTTCACTTTGCAAGCCTCTTACAGCCTCAGCTACTCCTTCAAGATTCCCAATTGCTATCTTAATTGCATCAAAGCATTCAGCGGACGTTATTTTCTTAGACATAGTGGCATATAAATAAGGTGCAATGGAAAACAAAGAAGCGTGGTCTCAACCACACTTTGATACCAATTGTCATGATTTGGTAACTCGACTATTAGAACATGCGGCACTTAGACTCTTTGCACGACACTTACTCAATTAGTACCTGAGAATAAGTTAGCCAATCAGTCATACACAATCTAAGTTTCAAAAATAATGGGCAACACCCATAATTTTATAACACATCAAGTCAAGCATAAGCAATAATTTATATAGAGCACATAGCAACCAAATCCCATAGAAAGGAAACCAAGTTATTCACATAGACATTCATGATGTGTTTATGCAATTTGAACAAATACAGATGTATACGGCCAAAAGTAAAGAAATTTCGTGGGATAATATTTTGCTTGAAGAGAGGCTACTTCTTTTATTCATATATAAGAGCCTCAATTACAGACTCCAAAGTGTGTAAGGGAGGCTTAAGGCCACACACTCGATCTTCTAGATGAGTGCATCATTGCCCACCTCGAGTCATCAGACACTCCTCCCTAAAGAGCATTCTAAGTAAAATCCCTATTGGCAGGAGTAAACATACTTTTTTCCAGTTGATATAAGGACTTTTTCTCCCAATTTCTAGGGATGCTAATGCACCATAACACATTAACGTGAAGATAAAAATCCAAGGATCACAACCATGTGCTTACCTACTTGCACTAGACAAGTTACCTTAGTCAAAATTATATAAATGCCCTCAAAATGGGGAAAATTGAAAAAATAATCTACATGAGCATTTTCCTTCAAATTTGTGTCATATGATTTTCTCTTTATGCTCGATTTTTGTGCCAAATTTTGTCCAAATCTGAGCACATTTACCTACCAAATTTGGTCACAAGTCCCGAACTATGACAACTAGTGTAGAAGGTCACTAATAGGTAACCCTCTATAAGCCTAATAGTGCAATAAAATCCTTGATGTGACCCACCTCCTTATAAAACATATAAAAAGTGAGGACACCTAAACAATATAGACATAATTATCAAAATATTTCATCAGATTTCTAGCAAAAACCCAGTAGAGTTTCCCCTATTTTTCATACCTTGGGCACTAAGCCAATACAATAGCTGAAGGCTATGTACCCTACTCACAACCTGTATAATTAAGCAAAACACCACAGAAGCCTAAACATCATAATGTACACAAATTACTAGGTGACAATGATAAAAAAATATTTTATTCATTTAATTGTCCTCCGATTAAACTTTTTAAGGTCTAAACTGACTTACTTCAGTTGTGTTATTACATATTCATGATGTTGTGTCAATTGGGATCATTATAGAAAATACTTCATTATTTGGCCTTTTTAGCAATTTCTATATTTTACCTATAACTTGAGCTATGATAATCCAATTAATGTGATTCTTCTCTTGTAGAAAGGATAAGACATAGCTCTACAACTTTCATGAAGACCTTGAAGGCTGAATCTCACGATTGGATATCTGAAATTGGAGCTCAAACTAAAACTAGAATGTTATCTCATTCTGTCTCGGGCAGCCTGACCTTAAGCATTCATCAGGCAACATCTGGAGTTGTAGAAGTCTAAATGAGGTCAAACTAAGCCCAAATGGAAGTTAAGACACAAGGCTACAATTTTATGAAGACTTCTAGACTTAAATATATTATTTTGGGTGTGCAAATTGAGCTACAATATAGAGGCAGAATACTAATGAGATGGGCCTCTGTAGAATTTAATTTTTAGGCCCCAAATGACATAAAACTTAGGCCCAATGACTATTCCTTGCACCAACTCCACACTTAATTAGATTTAAGTCAGTGAGTTAGGAAAAAAACTAGAGAAGCAGTCTAGAAATACACATTCAATCAAAATAAGTAGTAACAAAAAATGGCAGTAAGCAAAAGAGACTACACCAACCCTTCATCATTGCTCCTACTCCACCAACCAGCAGCTAGCTCCTTTTTCTTGTTTAGCACTTTTCAAAAAAAGGGAGGAAAGGGAGTTAAGTGGCATGTTGTTCTCTCTTTTCTCTGCAATTTCATGTCTTCCATTCATGGAAGGCTAAACACTTTGTAATCAATTCGAGGGATTGACAACTTGATGATTAATGTTGAGATCTTGCTCTTTCACTTTGCAACCCAATTGTTAGTCATTTCTTCTCGTTTCCTCTCTGTTTTACTGAGAAATCTGAATTGAATGGCTTCATTTGATTTGGATGTTAATATAATTATTGCTTAATGATCACTTGTAGAAAGAGGATGGAAAAAACTAAGCAATGCATCAAGCTTTTGATGGGCTGTTTACTTGGCTGAATCCTGATTTCTTAGAATGATTTTGGCTTAATTGGATGCTTAGTTTGTTTAACCTTAATCAACCAAATGCTAGGTGGTTATCTAGTAGAGGATTCATTAATCATTTCAAGGCTTCTTGCTATAATTTAAGGCCGGAAGTAGGATTAACAATTGAATGAATATTTAGTGATCAAGGATAGATTAATCTCAAGTTTAGTTGATTCCCTTAGGCTGGTTATTTGCTTGTTCTTGTTTACAGTTCTACCTTGTTATTTTCTATTAGAATAGTTACTGCCAATCCCTCCTCCATTTTTATCTCTTGATCTTATTGTTATTATTGGAATGATCCAAGGGCTCGACCCGGTGTTACCTTATGCTACAAGTAGTAGGGTAAATCAGTTATAAATCTTCTAATTTTTATTAGTTTTGACAACCATCAAGATTTTGGCGCCATTGCCGGCGATCAATTTTAATTTTATCAATCTTATTAGGAGTATATTTAAATACAAACCCCTCACTAACACTTTGTTCTTCATCTATTTCTATTGTTTCCCTTGTTTCAGTCTTTTTTCTTTCACTTAGAGTAACAACACCAAACACGGCTTGGCTGTATCCTAGGATACGACTGTGTTCTGTGCTCAACATCAGCATTCTAATGTTGTGTTTTTATGTTTTCAGTTTTTTGTCACTTTTTTAGCCAATTTTGTGTAGTGTATGATCACTAGGTCTTCTGCCTATCATAATCTTTTGGAGCTAGATCCTAAGATAGAAAGAACTTTGAAAT